>OY744602.1:29010085-29160085 GCA_963556255.1 Allolobophora icterica
TTTTTATAATAAAATAGTAATGAAAATTTAATGTCACTGTTCAAACCCGGGTTTCAATCGCGGTTAAACCCGGGTTTTCGGTTTTAGAAAATCGTGGGTAACCCGGGTACTCGAGTACGCATAAATCCGGGTTTGCATTCCCTAATTTCAATCATCTATCATGGAAAACAACACTTTGTCATGTAATAGTATTCATTTACTTTTACATTTATATTGAAGAGAAGAAGAGCAGTCCCTTAAGCTAGCCCTGAAGCAGCCATGGGTATGAAGTGTTAGCGACTTAATTTCTTAGCCCCATAGTCTCATCTTCCCACCAACAGTGGATGCCACTGAGTGGCTACTCATCATAGCTGAGTTGGCTAGGGGTGCAACTGGAGCAGAAATCTTGAACCAAATTTCTGCCCTGGCATGGATATGAATCCCGACCTCTCCCCGACCTCCAGCACCCCTAAATTTATGTTGAGCCGCCATATAATCACAGGTCAATTGTGTTAAGCATTTAAGCCCTTATATAGTAACTGTACATAGAGGCATCAAAATATTGGTAAACTACGGCCCATCTACCTGAATGGGCTACCCATCAATGGATAAATAAACTGTCCAACAGCCTTCCTAATTAGAAGTTAAGCAGTCCCGTTACCCTCAAGTTCACAATATCTTTTAACCCACAAATATGACAGTGCAGTAATTACTATTGTCTTCTAGAGACAAAATTCCCAGCTGCAACTTGATACCTCCCATCTCATTAAAACTAGTAACTTCTATAGTGCCAGTGTATAACGCAAAAGGCATCAACTGAATGCACAACAAAGTCGTAATCAACATCCAACAGAGACAGACAGCTATGGTGGATAAGTAATGTAAAACAGATTAGTTTTAAGTTGAACACGAGATGACTCAAGATTGAGCAGATATAAGGACGGTATTCCAAAAAGTAGGTCCAGCAACCGAAAAGGCTTGTTCATCCAATACAGTTTTAACTTTAGCTATGACCAAAGATAGGCAATCAGATGACCTTGTTGAATAGTGATGAGACTGAGGAATAAGAACTGATTTTAAGTACTGTGGTTGGCTAGAGTTCAGTGTTTTATAAACTAAGCCCCAATTTGAAAGAGATCCTCTACCCAACAGGAAGCCAGTGCAATGATTTAAGCACATAGATTATATGTTCATATTTTGATGTATCTTGTTATGACTAGCCACAGAGTTCTGAACCCTCTGGAGCTTCTGCAGATTGGACTTACAGATACCAGTAAGAAGGGAGCTACAGTAATCCAGGCAACTGGAGACCAATGTATCTGCCAGAGATATCCTAGTAAAATATACAGGGTGAGCCATTAAAAATGAGATCTTCGCGTACGATCGTGTTTAATAAATACGATATCAAACTTAGTGGTAAATTTACAACAATAGAACAACTGAAATTGGCCTTTGCTGAGGAGTAGCGAAAAATGTCCCAGCGATTTAGACCACAACATTAACGAGTAGTGCAGATGTTTAGAGAAAATTGTTCAGAACCGAGGCGGACACACAGAATATAATTTCTGATTTCCTTTAAATTAATATTTAGGAACAAATTACTTGCATTTTGACAAAAAAAAATATAATAATTAAATAAATAATTCAGATTGAACGCGATGATCTCATTTGTAATGGCCCACCCTGTAGGTATTTATGACGTCTGAATCTGCACAATTCGTGAATATGCATGTAAGACGATTTACAAATACCATTAACACAGCTGGTAATCGAAATGGGGGAGTTAAACACAGCACCCAGGTTTTGAGCAGAATCAGCCAATTTAACAATCGAGTCTTCCAGTTTGGAAGATTTAAACCATTCAACCGTTTTCAGCTGCTTTTGGAGTGTCCCATGCAGAAATTCAGTTTATAATGGGTTAAAAAAAGAATTTACTTGCCACTGTTGAAGATTGTGCCTCCTTAAAAGCAGTGAACACATAAATTACAAGATGTATTACGTATAAATTACAAACGAAATGTATATATCATCCACATAAAAATGATACCATGCTACTAGGTAGCATGGTATACATTGTGAACAAAAGAGGGCTTCACAGCCCAGAAACATTTGCACACTATTAATCCATGAGCCCTTGACTAAGAAAATTAAGGCAACAATCTGCTGAAAATAATCACTGTGCTTCTTTGGCCAGGTCTTGAGTATATACTTTACAGCCAGGGTGCCACCTTTCAGGTGGGTACCCAGTTCTCAGGATGCCTGCTGACAGGCCTACTGAAGTCACTTTGTTTATTCAGACAAGATCCCATTGACAAAACGCAGTGAGTTACAGAACAGAGGGGTGCTGGTTATATGTGTAATTGCTATTTTTAAATGGTTCTAGGGGTTTTCACCTCTGCCGTAAAAGGTATCAGAGGCTTTCACCTCCGGACGTTTCACCTATAGAACAATTACCTCTAGGGGCTTTCACCTGTAAGGGCTTTCATCTCTGGGGGTTTTCACCCACTTTCTTATATTAAGTGATTGTAATTAACCATAATTGTTGTGCCATTTGCTCGTACTGCCACCATGCAAAATCGGGCCTTTTTGGTATTGGTCCTGTGGTATGGAACAGGCTCCCTCTGGAGCTGCGTCTCCTCCCGAAAACCCAACCCGAGTCTTTCTACACTGCGCTAAAAACTGTTCTTTATGTTCGTGCTGAAGTCAGGAGCGCCTCTGAGTAGTCCCCTTGAAGACGCGCTATATAAGTGCTCAAATGAATGAATGAAATGAATGAATAATTAATATAACCATAAGCACATAAGAAATGGAGATCAGATAAGAAGATATGGAAAGCCTGATAACGGCAGATGAATTCATGGCCGTGCAGAATTGTATTTTTTAGACCTGCTATTTTTTCTACAGAGACATGGAACAAGTACAGTGCTGCTGCCAATGGTATCACTCGATCAACAAACTCGGTTGAAGAGTGGCATCATGGGCTACAAACATTGTTCTTATGCAGTCACCCCTAAATATGGACTTTCTTCTAAGGAATTCTGAAGAATAACGCCTGAAAGGAGCTTATCTGCACACAACATCTGGGGCTGAAACTGTTTGCATACAATCTTATCAGCTATTGGACAGAGTCAACCCCGCTGTAACTGGTTACGGAAGCACTGGTCATGTTTTGACATATCTGAAAGCAATAGCCCATCTTTCTCATACTTAATGGCTTTTGATAAGTTTACACTAAAAAATCAACTTAATTACATAGTCATCATTGCCTGGCTTTGTTTATTTATGACATGATAATTAGTTGCAGAGTTTGTATGTTGTCCATATTTTGTTTCGGCATAGTGGAAAAACTACAACAAACCTCTTCGAAAGGTCTCATTTTACATTTGGAGGTGAAAACCCCTAGAGATGAAAGCCCTTAAAGGTGATTGGCAAATGTCCTAACGTGAAAACCCCTGAGGTGATTCGTCTGGTGGTGAAATGTCCAGAGATGAAAGACCCTGATACCTTTTAAACGTCGTTTGAACTGGAAGGTTCCTACTAATAGGTGTCTTTAAACATCATATGGGCCAGAAAATTTCTATCTATCTTTTAATTCCTTTATCTCTACCACTGGAATACATTCAAACAGCCAAAATGCAGGTTAATATCCACATTGGAGTCTAGTTATAATACACAACCTTGTGAAGTGAATCATGATTTAAAACAGTTGCAAACAAAGATTCCAATTTAAACTGAGGATTGCAACAAAACCACAAAATTGCACAGCCTTGTGGCATTTGAAGCAGAATACATCAAGGAGAGCTGCATCACAGTCTGTGTCAGCCTGGTTGATGATCATCAGCAGCTGCAAACTGAGGGACCTTCTTGCAATCCCAGCATGGATACTTTCCCAGCCACTGAACTTCTTGAACAGTCTTTCGCTGGAAATCTGAACTGTCTGGCTGATGCATACAAAACATAAGAAGCACCTTTTTTAATCTGTTAGGCATGTTTCAGCACCTGAGAGGTTCATAAAAGGTTCTATGTTCAGATGCATACATATATAACAAAGGGCACAGATCTTCCCATTTGAGGCGTTCAAGGAGAAATTCAAGGACAGCGATCGATCGATCGATCGCTCTCCTTGATCGCTCGCCGAGCAAAGGTCCGCGTGAGCGGTAAATTGCCTGTCTGATTCACTGGGTTCAACTTCTGTCTGGGAATGCAGTAACACTGTTACTGTAGTCATTAATTATAGCCAAGTAGCACGCTAAAACTTATTACGACTATGATGCGGGACGGATAATGGAACTGAAATGAGTTAGGCCTTCAGTGCTTCCCAAACTGTGGTCCGCGGACCAATGCCAGTCCGCGAGCCCTCAGTTGCCGGTCCACAAAGTGAGTCAAGAAACTGGACCAAAAAGAAGATCGACGTTTTCTCGATTCGGTCTTGCTTCGAAATATATCTTTTAAAAAAACAATGTCTCGCACTCAAAACCATATTCCATATTGTTCATATAAATTAAAAAGATTTGTTCTGGGAGTAAATGTATTTCAGCTATTGTAAACGAAAACTGCCGAAGAAATAGTTATTCAACGAATTGCTGACAGGTCAAATAGAAGTTGTCGTTTGCCTCTACTATAAGTTTTGATCGTAACATTTGCGTTTTTTTACCAGTTTTTTTTATTTCTTTCGTCTTTAATAACCTGGTCACTGCATCAGTCAATAGAAAAAAACACGTCTGCTTTTAGATTCGACCCCGGAGACGATCGAGGATGGCGTTCTCCAAGGTTAATTCACTTCTGTCATAGGCCTATAGTTTCTTAGACCCTGAGAGATTTTCGTACCTTGCGCGTTAAAAAAATTAAAAATAAATATATTAATAAACAGCACTAGCATGTATATTTCTCTTTTTTTTTAAATGCAACTGTTGATTCATATCAGATCAGTATAAAGTATTCAGTTGATAGGACCTATTTAGTACTGAATTATATAAACGCGCTACTATTAAAACTAATTTAACTTTTTTGACCCAATTTATAGATAAAAATAGGCCTAATTAATAAATTGGGCACCGGTCCTGCTGCAGTTGGAAAATTCGTGCCGGTCCGTCACACTGAAAGTAAATTCCTCCGGTCCGTCACACTGAAAAGTTTGGGAAGCACTGTACTAGACAAGTACTATATGCAGCCATAAGATTACGATGCACAAAATACGCTGTAAACAAAGTTCCCGAGGTCAACCGCACGTTGCTCGCCTACTCAACTCAGCGCGATCGATTTTCAAACTGCCTATAATTTTCAAATGGGAAGCTCTGGCTAGACACTGCTCCAAAAGGTACCATTGTAAGTAGGATCTGGTGCATCCATCACATGATGGACTGACACTGTCAGTCTGCACAAATAAACACAGGAAATGCTCACATATAGGCAAAATTAAAACCTAAGTAAACACTGGAAATGCTCACATGTAGTCCTACAACATAAAACTCAACCAATGATGCAAATTCTAAGCATGGAATGTCAAAAAGGCAGAAACAGTTCTCAGATCGATAACAAAAAGCCAATGAATACCAAGACAGTAAAATGTCTTTGCAGTGTTACAAGACATGGATTACTCTGACAGCAAGTGCCTCTTTCTACTGCTGCACAAGAAAACCAGAAAAACTGGGTCATATGTCGAGATCGTGCGAGTGGAACTTGAGTTTCGGTTGGTTTGTGGAACTTGTAATCTAAAGTAACAAAACAAAGATGAGAAATGTAAATAGCCTCTCATCTGATGCACATAGGTCATCATACTTTAGCTAATAGTATTATTATTATTATTATGATTAATATTATTATTATTATTTTATTATTATGAATAATAATAATATTATTTTTATTATTATTATTAATTATACTAGAAGTTTTATATAGTACCCCTTCCAGGTAATCTAATCAGGAGCACTACTCAGGAGTCCATTCATGGCTAAATAGAAGTCTTTAAGTTAGCAGAGAACATAGCAGGGTGACCCATAGGGATCAAGCAGAGCGCAACAGGGAGCCCATTCCAGGTTGCAGGGCCAGCGACCGAGAAGGAGCACCGCTTGATAGCAGTTCACAAGCAAGGAACCAAGAGGACAGCCTGGTCAGCCGATCAAAGAGCAGATCACTGCTGGACACCAGAGGTAAAACAGCATGATCCTGCAGGTACGTGGGGGGCCAACCCTTCTAGACAGTGGTTGTCCGCGACCTCTGAGCTAGAGGTGTTGCCCTTGGCAATGCCTCAGGGCTCAGTGGGACCCTACCGCTAAGGGTGATTTCATTTTCTTCATTATCAAAATAGGCCAACAAGGTTTAAGAGTGAGAACTTACTCCTACATCAAGGTGACTAACTCTGGAAGATCTACCTGAGGAGTTTACACTTATCTCTTCAATGTTTCAGGTAACCTCTGCATAATGGCTTGTCTAAACAGTGGGTTGATAACTAGTGAATTAAATATACCATCATTTTCCATTTTTTAAGTTTTTAATGTCCAAATCTTCACTATATTTCAATTGTCACATCAATCAAGAAACTCAGAAGTGTCTGAACTGTTCTCTGACCTTAAAACAATTGTAAATTATACACTACCTCAATGTCCTTCGACAATATTATTATATACACTGAAATCTTTCCACATGTATTCAGAGCTAAACAAAGTCAATCTTTCTTAACCTCAGATTCTCAACTATCTGTTTGCTGAATACCACATAGCTCAAACACTAGTCGCATTTGAAAACAACACTAAACAGGAGTGATCATCGATTTAAAATTGATATCAATACCAGGAACATATATCAATCTATGCTTCCATGCATACAGAGAGTTAACCGCAATGCTCAGTCAAACCACACTGAGACACTGATGCATTCAATGGCCGCCTCAGTGCAATCGCTAATTTTGACTGATCATGAGATTTCGAATTTAACCTCAAAATTATCGAATTCGAATTCCCAATTCATATCAACCAGTTGCACAATTCAATGCTTCTCCTATTCGATGATCAATTTCTAAGTTTTAATTACCAAAATTGTCAAATTCTGGAATTTTCTACACAGAGGGGGCCCAGGTAGACTGGGCCCCCTCCTACCACGGCTGCAGCTTCAGCTCGACTGGCTGTGCGCAGCAGATTGCGCAGATCAACAATCATCAGCACCCTCTAGCAAAGAAACTTTATATAGCGCACTTACTGGATTAACTTGCAGGGTAATTAAAGAAATCTTGTAACCGCTATCCGGTTACAATTAAATGCAGACTTACAGAGGGAATCGCTGAATAATGAAGGCAATTTCAGAGAGTTACTGCGGTTTAGAGCCAACTGCGGGGATCGTGAACTTGAAAATCATCTTAAGGGGTCGTCCATATATTACGTACGCAAAGAGGGGGGGGGAGGGGGGTAAGATTTTGGCGATTTTGCGTACGGGTGCGTACGGGGGGGGGGTGGCCGAAATGTGTACGTACGCAAAATAAATTTCGAATTATGACGTCCACATTAGCCTATTTATAACTCTGTATTGTCCTATAGTCGTCCGATGGCATTTTATTACATTATATAAAAGCCATGTGAAGTTATTCTGTGCTGTGAACGAGACACCAATAATTTGTCTATATTGGCCCTCACTCATCCTTCAATCTGGCCTAAGGTGCAGAGAGACACTTTCTGCGGCTGGTCTTCTCGGGGGGGGGGTGTGCGTCAAGCGTACGTACGCAGGGGGGGTGCGGAAGAAAGTACGCTTGCGTACAGGGGGGGAGGGGGTCCAATTTTCCCGAATTTTTGCGTACGTAATATATGGACGGCCCCTAAGAGCACAGGATCAAATGCTATGTAAATAAGCAAGAACATACAAAACCAGGTGATTGAATGCTGTGTGGCAGAGATAAAAAGTGCGATTTTTGAGCGGGTCAAGGAGGCTAAATATTACCAATTGACAAAAATACCAATATTTCTCCCAGTTCTCAATCGAGTCTGTGTATAAGGGTATGTGCACAACAATAAAAGACACGAAGACTTCATTGTGTTTGCCGAAGTTCATGATAGGTGTTCTCAGGGTTCATCACCTACATTCGAGCCTGTACTATAGAGTGAGCATAAAGCACTGGGCCAGCTGGTAATTAGGCAAATGCAAGAGTTAAATTTAGATCCGCTAAATCGTGTTGGGATTGGTACAGACAGATGCTCCCTGAAGATATCAGCAACTAGGTGCCGTGGCTCAGAGACTGCCGCTAGATGTCCTTGCTGTAATCACGCTCTAAACCAGTCTTGTTGTCAAGACCTTAAACCAAGACTTTGAACCTCAAGACCAAGACCAAGACTTTGAACCTCAAGACTAAGACCAAGACTTTGAACCTCAAGACCAAGACCAAAACCAAGACTTTGAACCTCAAGACCAAGACCAAGACCCAAAAAATGACATTCAGGCCAAGACTTCTTTTCCTTAAAAAAAATTGTCAAGTCGGACTACTCGCTATTTTAATGAAAACGTGAGTCTTTAATTTTATTCAAGTAAATTAACTTTAAATGCAGACTGCAGAGAATTCCGAATTCGCATTTACAAAAGTCCTTCATGCAAAATGTTATTCCAAATGCCTTTTGTATTTTATAAAAACCAATTCGCTCAGAATTTTCCGACCAAGGGCCTCATAAAAATTCCGCCATGTGAAAAAATACTTTCCATAGGTGCTGATGTCTCTGGCACATACATTAGCTTTTCAAGCACTGAAGTAAATGTACAAATCGTGAGTCTTTTTGAAATCCTCCCATGGTTTATCAGACCGTCAGGCTTCAGAAAAAGTCTTGGCAGGGCTTCCAGGTACAGCATAACTTAGTTGCTGCTGCCAATGGGTTTTCCAACAAGACTTGCATGCGTCCGTAGGTATTTGTCGTAGGCTATGATACAAACAGGCTTGATAAATTTTTTACTTCTCGAGTTTTGTTAAATGACTGTTCATATTGACAGCTGGTCTTGGTTATGGTCTTGCGAGACCAAGACCAAGACTTTGAACCTCAAGACCAAGACCAAGACTTTGAACCTCAAGCTTCATCTAGATCTGGACCTTTTTTACGATCAGAGGTGAAGGGTGATCTAAAAGTCAAAAAATCTAAAACCTGCTTCGGAGATGGTGCATTTTCCGTGGCAGGACCTAGATGCTGGAACAATATTCCACCCTCAATACGTTCTGCAACTTCACTGGAGTCATTTAAGATCAGACTCAAGACACACTACATCAAGCTGTCTTATGGGCCATGTTGACCTTGTCAAAGCGCCCTTGTAACGTCATGTGTCATGTTATGGTGCTGTAGAAATCGTCGTATTCATCATCATCATCATCATCAAGACCAAGACCAAAACTTTTGGTCTCAAGACCAAGACCAAGACTCAAGTGCACTTGAGACCAAGACCTTGGTCTCGAGGACAACAAGTCTGCTCTAAACCTGTCGATGTCGAAGGCCTCTTCCTTTCAGAGTATATGCAATTGCATAATACCTGTGAAATTGCGTATAAGGTTAAGAAAGTTGTATCTTTCTTCACCACTTCAGCCAAGCAAAACCATATTCTAATTCATGTTGTAGCACACAGGCCCGGCCCTAGGGTTTGCGGGCCCAAGGCAGGAAGCGATAAGCGGGGCCCCAAGCATAAAAAGACATTGCGTAGTTGATTTTCTGTCCATACGGTATCGGCAATACCATATATATTAAAATAATGCAAAATTGAAATTAAATGGCTTAATCAGTGCATTTTATCTGCCGGAAAGCTCTGGAACGGCGTTCCGGCATCTTGTTTCAGCTATTAAAAATAATTTAGTTATTTTAATAAAAGAATATTTTAGTTATTTTAATTTAATGTGGCGTCAAAAATTTTCTTGGGAAAGGTCTCACTGAGATCCTTCCCCGAACCCAACCCCTTTTATGAGGACGTCGCCCTCGATTTAGCCCTTCCATAATTGTTCAGTTCCGGAACCTTTTTTCTAGAAAACAAGCACTGGGCTCATGGCCGGCGATCATGGGGGGACATGTCCCCCCACCTTTAAGAGTGGGGGGACACGCCATACATTTGTCCCACCAAAAAAGGCGAAGAAATGTATATGTGTGCGAGGGTTTTGACTGTGTTTTTGAAGATATGAGGTAAAGAATAAATTTTTTAGGAGAAGTGTACCCCGGAAACTTTCAGAAAGTAAGAAGAAATTCTTAAGAAAGGGCGGAAATTTTTTTTTAGAATTTCGGAAAAAGTGGGGAAAAATGAAAGTGGGGAAAATGTTAAAAAAAGAAGCGGGGGAAAAAGGTAATAATACCACACCTGGAGGGAGACTGTCAGGAAAAGCTGTAAAAGAGGTGTGAAGGACTAAAAAAAGGTCATCAACTTTTTTTAGAGATGAAATCGATATTTTTCGGAGATGAATTGGTGGAAATGAAAGTGGGGAAAATTTTAAAGAAGTGGGGAAAAAGGTAATAACATCATACTGGAGGGAGAGTAAGAAAAAGTTGTAAAAGAGGTGAAGGACTAAACAAAAGGTCATCAACTTTTAATGAACACAAAATGCAAATCAGGCTCTTGATACCAGCATTTTACTGTGAAAGCAATACCGGGTTATTATGTTTTACTGAATTGTTTAAACTGAAAAGGATGTTAATAATTAGATATTTTAGCATCCTTCTAATTAAAAGTTTGTTAGTCACAATAGACAATAGTGTGGGTTCTAGTTGTTACTCTCTTTATCTGCAGGCTCGCTTTTCTTAAATCACCCTACCACATTCACGCGGCAAATTACCCGCCAGTATTGTTGCTAAGAGACGTGAGCGTTGGCAGCGTTCAATCTCATCACAGTAAACAAAATTATAGCCAGCAGCGCGGGGCCCTTGAAAGCGCGGGGCCCAAGGCAGCTGCCTCGTTCGCCTCGCCCTAGGGCCGGGCCTGGTAGCACACAGTTAAAGGGCATGTGCGAAACCCGCTGGGTGGAAAGAACTGAATCACTGATGCAGTTTCGTGATCATCTGGTGAAAATAATTGAGGCGTAGAATATGTATCGGACTGGAATGATATAACAGCATCTTCCAAAGGGAATATTGCTACTTGCCATGCATAATGTCAAGTCTGTAATAGCACAGCACTGCCAACTGTCGGTTTTTCCTTTTGTCTACAGCATAGCCGTATTAAGAAATGTTAACTGCACTGAAGAATTTTCCACCATATTTGCTACAGCTTAAGATCTTTTGACCAATTTAGATGTTACGATTGAGCTACCTCGAATCACTCTGAAAAGGCAAATGAATAGAGCTAATATTCCATGCTCAACACCAGAAGTGTATCACAGGAGATCAACTTACATTCCTATGTTGGATTCAGTGATACATGATTTAGATACAAGATTTTCTGCTCAAACCTTGTCATCTTGTGAACTTACTTGCTTGCTGCCAAAAACACCTTGAACTTAAACGTGGAATCGCTGGCATCGTCAGTGAAGAGCTTTTGTAATAGTTGTGGTGATCTAATAGGCCTAAATGCAAACCATGTTTTGAGTTTCAGCTAGAAGAGCAGATTCCAATCTGCTCTGCTAGCTGAAATTCAACTCTGGAAAGCAAAGTGGTTACAATCATCAAAGAACACAAGTGTAGCTATTCCAGTATATGAGGAGGAAGCTATACAGAACTGTGATGAAGACTAGATATTCGTTAGTGAACTCACTTCTGAGAATTCTTCTAACGTTACCGGTCAGCGCTGCATCAGCTGAGAGGAGCTTCTCTTCATTACGTTGACTAAAAACATGATTGAGAAACCATATGGGCCAGGAAAGGTTGACCTGTTTAGCCCTCCTGAACTCTCATCGAGAAATTGAAGTAGATGTGGACAAAGTGATTGATCCACCAAGACTCAAATGATTTGGTTTGGCACTAAGCAACAACTAAATAAGCTTGACTATTCACTGCTGGCACTCAAGTTTCCTTCTGATACCTACTCCTCCAGTGTACGCGATCTGGGTGTCACTCTTGACTCCTCCCTCACCTTTACTGAACATATCTCGACTTTGACTCGCTCCTGCTTCTTCCAACTGAGAGCTATCAGGTGATCCACTATACCTACTGTCTTTACCTCCATTGTACATGCATTCATTTGCTCTCGGGTTGACTACTGTAACTCTCTCCTCCTCGGTCTCCCCATGCTACGGCTCTACCCCTCCAGTCAGTCTTAAATGCTGCTGCTAGGCTCATAGCACGTCTTCCTCGCTTTGCTCATATCTCCACATATATGATTGAAGTCTTACACTGGCTCCCGATTACTTCGCGTATCCAGTATAAGATCCTCCTTCTGGTTTCCAAGTCCCAGCTACGGCTTTCCCCTAAATATCTCTCTGACCTTATGCGGCAACCTCTCTCTGCAACTATGCTGCTATTAGAGGTTTTCCCTATGTGTTTGATTACTACAAATTTCATGACATCAGGTCTGGTTTTAATATTACTAAAGATTCTGTTATCAACAACTTTGATGTGGATGAACACTATTATAACCACCATCAGTTAAGGTTGGGTACCTTGAGAGTTCCCAGATAACTGAGGTACTTACACCCATGATAGGGTCAGCTTTCTCATTTTTGCATATAAATTCTCTATTATTGCTGTTACCGAGACTTGGACAACCACCCATCACCATAACACCACCTTTATTCTGGGCTATATCAACCTTATGAGTTCCCATTCCACTGGTCAAAAAGGTGGGGGTTGGACTTGTTTACAAGAAGGTACCATGTCATCCTACACTGTTAAATATTTTCCAGTGGATGAACAACTCATGGAAGCACTGTTTATCCAGATGAACTGTGGCTCAAAGGAAATTGTAGGAGTAATTCATAAACCACCTAATGTAGACCTTTCCCTATTCAACACTGCATCTGACGATCTCCTGTCAAGGGTTGATAAAGAATTCCCACAGCAAAGGGTTTGATGACATTCCAGTAATGACCTCAAACAGTGCTCCTATGAGATTTTGTCTGTATTGTCTGAAATATTTAACCTCTCATTGTCTCTTGGTGTGTTTCTGGAGTAACTAAAAATTGACAATGTAATTCTTGTCTTCAAGTCTGGTGATAAACTAAAAGTGTGTAATTACAACCAATCTCCATATTATAGATCTTCATTTGCCAAGATTCTGGAAAATATTGTTTATAAGAGGCTTCTGATGTTTGTAAAGCAAAATGAGTTGCATATGGACAGTCAGTTTGGCTTTAGAAAGAATATGTCTGCCTATATGGCACTTCTTGAGCTCACAGACAATATTAGCAAATCGTCAGCTGATCAGTTGAAACCCTTGCTCTTTTATAGTTAGCACCACAGTCAAATTGTACAGTAATGCGCTTTCACATACATGTATTGTACACCATAATACATATTATAGATATACCAAATAAAATAAATTGGCCATTTTTTAAACTGTAAAAAATCTGTTATGTTCTACAACTTTACTCTGGCTAAAGTTGTAGAACATAAAAGCGCTTTGTTCTTCCTACATCCAAGTTGGTATGCTATGCACATGTTTAGAACAAGGGTGGAATGTGTTCATAGTGGCTGCCCATGTTAAAACAACAGTAGAATAATTTCTCTTTATATTATCTTATATATAGCTTATTATTTTTGCTGTGGTGGTCAACTTGTTATTGATGCAACATGATCGCATATCACAGTTGGCCTTCTGCATAGTGTAGCATAACAAAACAAGGGTTTTAAGTGGTTCAGAAGACGTGTAGTCTGTGTGGGAACAACTGCAAGTTAACCTCCGGTTTCTTAGCTTCCTCTTAAAAGCTGTGATAGTGTTCATTGAGACAATACTATCATCCAAACCATTCCCCAAGTCCACAACTCTTGCACTGAACAATTTCTACCCTAATATTCCTTTCAGTTTCTTAAAAATTTCTGCCCAAGTCCTCGAGTTGCCTTGTTTGGTGCTAACTGAAAGAACTTCTCCCGCTGCACTACGTCTTTTCCATTACAATTTTTCACTGCAGTTTTACACAAAGTTATCATGGCATATGCATAATGATAACGGGTCACTGGTTATTATATTATATTACATGAAAGATTAAAATAACAATGAGCCTGGGGGTCCATAGAGTAGTGGTAACATCACTGGCGTGAAGAGCAAGAGGTAGCGGGATCGCTTCCCACAACCTCCCCAAATTTAGGTCCACTCAGCCTTTCATTCGCGAGATGGCGCGTTGTGTTAAAATGAGATGTAGGACGTGATGGGCGCCTTGCATGGCTGCCATGTACAGTTAAATTCAACTCCTGTAATAACTTGTGATCATCCGTTCATACTGATTTGTAATCATACTGCATTATTGTCAGTTTGAAGATATTAAACAAAGATTATTATTATTATTATATTATATATAAATGATTTAGTCTGTGACAGCCTAACACTAATCATGTTTGCCGATGACACAAATATTTTAGCCACCGGGCATAAGTCTTATGCCAGTCTTATGCCAGTCCAGTCTTAGCTAAAACATTAAATGATTTAAGGCTGACAAGCCACTGGTTTTCTGCAAACCTGTTATCCTTGAACTTAGATAAGACCAATTTTATGCTTTTTGGTAATAGGGTGATTCCGGAAACAGAATTTAACATATTTGTAAATGATGTATGCATCCCTCGTGTGCACGAAACTAAATTTCTGGGTGTTTTAATTACTGATAAGCTTAAATGGAATAGGCATTTGGACATGGTTACCAATAAGGTGTCAAAGATCGCTGGCATTTTGTGTAGGGTTAAGCACTTACTGACAAACTGAAGCTATTATATCATGCATTACTTGAACCGTATCTCAGTTACTGCTGTGTTGTTTGGGGTTCCCCCTATAAAACCTGTAATTTGGATCGGTTACTGAAGCTCCAGAAAGCGGCAGTTCGAATCATTTGCCATTCACCTTATCTGGCTCACTCCAACCCATAATTCTGGTGTTGAAGTATAAGGGGCCATCCATTGTATTGTATTGTATTGTATTTATGCATTTATAAAGCGCCTCTCGCAGTACAACCTAATCAGAGGCGCTCCCAGTGCGCACAGCTCCGTGAGAAACTAAAAGTCTTAAGACATCGAGAAGTAGCAGAAATTCCCCCAGTTAGAATCTGAGAACGAGTCATAGGAGGAAGATCATTCCAAAGGGACGGGCCAGCAGATGCGTAGGCACGGCGTTGAGCCATAGAAGTCCGGGTCCAAGGGACCAAGAGGCCATGTCGGTCTAAAGACCATATATTACGTATGCAAAATCCAGGAAAATTGGACCCCTCCCTGTTCGCACGCGTACTTTTTCCACCCCCCCACCTGGGTACGTACAGTTGACGCTACCCCCCCTCAAGACCAGCTGCAGAATGAGTCAGTTACACACGTCCAGGCAGCGACTGTCTGCACTTTAGGCCAGATTGAAGGATGGGTAATCCATGGACTCACTGTTGAGTTGTGTGATAGTTTAATAATAGCGTTCAGAGGTAAGGTGGCATACAAGTGACACCTCTCCCACAGTCCTACTTCCTCTGGTAGTACCAGATAGCTGGAAAGACTGAACTCTAGTTCACTTGAAGGCCAATCAATCTGCGTACGTACATTATCAGTAGACCCCCCCCCGTTTGCAAGCACATGCATTTCGGTTACCCCTCCCCTCCATGCGTACGTAATATATGGATGGCCCCTAACTGGTGAAGTTGCATATATCTGCATTTGTTTACATGTCTTATTCTAATTTCCCTACGGTTATAACAACGTCTGCTGTAACTACTTCACTCGTGTGCACTTAGTTTGTTACTTACCTGATTACTATTATGATTATTATTATTGCCACTGATATTGGTGTTAGTGTAGCTGTGATGCTGTGACTGTTACTACCAGTATCTAATTATTACCAGGGCTTAAGTATTAATTAAGTAATAAACACATGTATGAATGATACTCAGGAAAGAGTGGCCAAGGTTAGGATAAGCTATTAGGTTTTCTTGGCCCCTGTTGCACTGTACTTGCTGACTCATGCCTGTAACTAGGAAGAAAAAAGAATTTGTTTTTGGGAATGCTTGATTATAAGTCACATTGCAAGTCAGACAGACGGATTGATAGACAAACAGTGGTTAGTAAGTCTGTCTCTCCTTCCCTCGCGTCCTGGATCAAACAATACAGTGTTTGCCCTGTATTGCACTTGACCAATCGATGTTTAGGCTATCGGTCTTCGCCTCCAGTATTTGCTCCTCCTCCCCCTCAACCTCCCGTCAGATTGTGTGCCATAGTGTGGGAGGGAGGGAGGGAGGGAGGGAGGGAGGGAGGGAGGGAGGGAGGGAGGGAGGGAGGGAGGGAGGGAGGGAGGGCAGGCCATGAGTCACATTCCATACACTCCACAGCGTTTATCGTAGGACACACAGAACTTGGAAATTATATAGTAGATGAGAAGGCAGAGTAGGTAGACAGACCACAGACCACAGCATATCAGGACTCCCTACGCTGGCTTCCTGTGCCCCAGCGTATTCAGTTCACAATTATAAGTCTTATGCGCAACTGTCTTGTCAGGGTAGCTCCTTCTAACCTTAGGACCTTTTTGCACTTCAGTCTCTTCATGCTCCACTTTCCGCTCGGTTGCTAGAGGCCTTCTGGTTGTCCTCTGTATGAGCGGGGCCACTGCTTATGTTGCCCTCTAGTTGGAACCACCTTCCACAGGAATTGTGCCTTAAGCTCCTCAGCCTTTCTCTTACTCTGTTTCAGAAATGCTTGAAGTCCATTTTATTTGTTAGTGATAGCATTGACTAGTGATAGCATTGACCTCTGAAGTGTTGAGTGGCGCTTTTATAAATTCTCGATTACAGTTACAATTACACAATTGTCCTCATTCTGGTATTCACTTACGTTCAGCACCATCTGTTGGTCACGGTCGTCCTCTAAGAGATCGGCTTCCCAATGAGGTTCATCGTCAGTTGGATCAAAGTTGTACAATGGCATCAAGTGATGACGAATTCTATCCAACCTGTTTATTCAAATAATTTATGAATCTATTCAAAATTAATTCTATTAATTAATTCTATTCAATCTATTCACAAATTGGGTTATTAGAGCTCAACTTAACCAAATTCTGAGGTATACATGTATATCACCTGACCATCTCAGAATTTGCTGAAGTTCAGCCACATGTTGCAACATGTATAAGATGGAAAAATCCAAACTTTATATATATATATATATATATATATATATATATATATATATAATTATATATTGCTCTATTCATCATTGCTTATTAATTGTAACTGTACATGTTTGGGTGTAATGACATCAACCAATTAAACTCAATTGCTAATTCCACAAATAAATAAATTTATTGTTATAATTTAATTATTTTAATTATTATTATAACAACAATTAATTTTATCATTATTGTTATTATTATTGTTGACCCAACATTTATCATGCCAATAACAAATTGGCACCATTATCAATTAGGAAACTAGTTCTGTGTCCAGGACATGTTGGATCTGTTTCATGCCAGCTCAAGGTCTTAAGAGACATATAATTATATGCATACATATATCTATTGTTGCAGAAAGCACATGGTTGTTCTGGGCATTAGGATTTGGATAAGCTGTATGCCATTCAATAACAGCAGGAAACTGTACAGTATAAGATTGGATGGCAGGAAAACTGTACAGTGTGGTTGTATTCAACTTTACACTGGATTTTGCTATTGGTCCTAGTAGTATATCAAAGGGGCGTTTGAAAACAGTTCGGTGCTACATAATTTATCTCTTGTAACTAGGGCGTTTGAAAACAGTCTGGTGCTATATAATTTCTCTCTTGTAAGTAGGGCATTTGAAAACAGTCTGGTACTATATCATTTCTCTCTTGTAAATATGGCATTTGAAAACAGTCTGGCACTAAATAATTTATCTCTTACCCATGGTTGGTCCCATGATGCAAATAGGGCATTTGAAAAACAGCCCTGACAAAAAATAGTGCCACAAATGGAGTGCCTTAACACGTACAAATGCAAAATCCTGTTTGCTTCCCAGCCGAGCTGCCTCCCATGCAGGCCCTTAGCCAGTAATACAGAGCATTCGAAGTCATGACTTCCCAATGCCGTACGAGTCCAACTGCAGTGCCCCTATGCTGTTTACAGAGCCTTATATCAACCCCTACTCCTTACAGAACGCTGGCAGTGGCTTTAGAGAAGAAACTGTATGGTGCTGGAGGAGAATCATGACAATTTATGCCCGTCCAAAGTAAATTTTCACCTGTCCAAAATAATTTTCACCCGTCCTTTGGACGGGTGGACGGATGGCTGGCTAAGGCCCTGCTCCCACTAGGTCAGGTCAAACCATTCGAATACCACTATCCATTGCTTTGGCCAGGTATTTGATATACTAATTGGCAGTGATATTATCGTTAACAAAATTAAAAAAAACGAAAAGTCAATCGTTAACGAAAACGAGAAAGATTTTAGAAATGGAAAAGAAATAAAAACGAAAACTAAAAAGATTTTGGAAACGGAAACTAAATAAAAATGAAAAAGAATGGATGTAAAACTAATAAAAACGAAAACGATTTTTGGAAACGAAAAGTATTGAAAATCCAACCATGTATTTGAATAAAAACAAGATTCGAAAATAAAAATCCAACCAAGGCAGCCATCTCCTTTGTTACAATTTCGGCGCTGCAGTTGAACAGCGCACACATCTAAATTTTAGTCAGGATACAACTTCCTGTTTCCAGTCCACAATCTCTGCCAAACTGTGGGTGCATGCTTTACCAAATTATAAATGTACCGAGTCAAGTAAAGCTTTTATCCGGTGGGAGACGCGAAGTATTGTATGGGAATACTTTGTATATGAAGGCGATAACGATAAAAGCCCATGTACAGTTCTGAATGACAAAGAGCCGTGGGGTGTTCGCATAGCTGGTACACAACTGTGCAATTTACGCGTCGTACTCGCTACTTTTTCCACATCCGTGTTTCAGTTACACACCCTTTACTTTAGCATGTGAAAATATAGACATCACCATAAGAAAAATGTTTTGTAATTTTTTATTGCAGGTAAAAATCCAACAAATCTTAAAACACACATAAGTCATAACCATGCCAAGGTTCACACACAATTAAATGCGAAGGAAAATAAAAACAAGAAAACACAGTCTAAAACACAGTCTAAGCGTAAAGTGGAGGACGGCTGTCCATGTCCTCCACTTTGGATGCCTACATTTCAAGAAAAAGAACCTCATACTTGACTGATTCTACAGAATATATAAAGCGACTGGAGTTTATAACCATCAGGCAGCCATGGTGGATGACCAATATTTCAAGATGATGCAGCGGACATTTGATCCAAAGTTTCAGCCTCCATGTTCTGCAACAGTTACAAAGTCAATAATATTGCTATTTACTGTGGGCAAAGAACAATTACACAAGAAATTTGAAAACTGTAGAAAGTTAACGATATGTTTGGATGGCTGGTCAAAAAAGGGTTTAGCCTGTTCCTTCCTCGGAACATCAGCCTGTTTCTTCAATGTCTCCAGCAACAAGGCAATTCATGTCATGCCTGCCATCGACAAAATCCAACATCCTCACACAGGCATGATGTTGTTAGATTCTTTGTTCACTACACTCAACACCCGGAATATTTCAACTGAAAAAATATTATTAATTGTCACCGACAATGGGGCAAACATTGTTAAAGCAGTGAAGTTGGAATTGTTGGAACCGTTTGCTGTTCAAACTGATGTCCTCCAGACAGATGCTTCTTCTCTTTCCAATGTAATCCCGTAATTGTTGGATTTACAGTGCCATTTAACTCAGTTCCAGAAGGCGGATGCGTTGATACAGATGATGCTTGCAAATTTCAATAAGCGTTTTGAAATATAACTAAACCCACGAGAGGCGTAGCGACCACCCTCCATACCCTCCGACCGGAGGGGGCCTCTTCTTGGAAGGGGGCCCCTAAAAGTGGCAAAAAATAACCGTGAACATAATATGAACCCTGTATATTGTATATTACCGCATTCCATTTTCCGCATTGTAAGGGGCCTCGGCCCAGACATATGTTCAGAGGGGGCCACGTTCTTTGTTGCTCTGAAACCCACACTGCACTGATCTTAATCCAATACCATCAGCTTCCTATGTTTTGGATCCAACTGTTGCGGTTTGTCTTTTAAATTTAGGAATGGCAAGCCTGCTGCAAGCAGGAAAATCGTTTGTCATTTTACAGGCAATCGAACTTCGTGCATTATCTACATCAACTGTTTCAGTGGCAACCAATTCAGATCCAATTCAAAATGAAATATCAGATTCTCCAGCATTAAAGAAGTTCAGATTTTTGGCAGCAAAGTTAAACCAACAAGATATGACTGGACATGATGGTGAAGTCTCCAGTGGAAAAAATATCCAAGAAGATATGGACAAATATCTTTCAGAGGTGACAAAAGAGGTGACTATTACAGTAGTCTACACTGGAGACAATGCCTACAGATTCTGGTCTGATAGAAAGATAGTTTATCCAGCATTAGCTCCTGTAGCTGAAGATCTTCTTGCAGCTCCTGCTTCCCAGGCTCACATTGAAAGAATCTTTTCTTTATGTGGACTTCTAACAGCAGGCAGACGCATTTGGAAATGTGAGTTTTTCAGAAGTTAAATGAGAACATTTTATAAGAATGCTTAATAAACAACCTTCCTTAATCAGTACAACTAATGGAAAAAGACTACAGCAATTTCTTCTTAATTAAAGGTAGGCTAACCTACTTTTTCAAAACTAACATTCAATCTAACATGATGTAAAAACTAAAACTAAAACTAAAATGATTTGAAAAACAAAAACTAAAATGATTTGATTTTGAGAAACTGAAATTAACTAAAACTAAAATGATTTGAGGAATAGAAACAAAATAGAAACAAAAATGATTGAAAAATGAAAAACTAAAACTGAAACTAAATAGAAATGATTGACACCTGACAGAAATAGAAACTAAAACTAAAATGATTTTAGGAACGAAAATAACACTGTTAATTAGAGAAAGTTTGTGGTGGATATAATAATTACCTATGAAAATGAAGGGTAAAAATGCTTGTGCATGGCTCGTAATTAATTTCTATAGCGCCGTAACGCGACCATGCCGCTACAAGGGTGCTGTACAGACAAAACCTACAGCCTAACATAACATCCGGTCCTATTCATCAGAAGGATAAGCCTTGGAGAAGAGATGACGCTTGAGCCGGGACTTGAATGCCTCGCCTGATGGCGCAGAACGGACCTCGGGTGGAAGGCCGTTTCAGCAACGAGGTCCAGCAACGGATATTAGCATCGACGAGTATATCACTTAGCTATTGGTAGAGATGCCCGCGAATGAATCTTCATTAGCACCTGATATTAGCATGGATGAGTACATCAATCAGGTATTGGAAGGGTTCAATCTGAGATGTACCTTTTAGACCGTGAATGGTTAAAAAATCCAATTAAAGAAAGTCACCACATTAGTATTAATAACTTCTATATATGGTATGGCTATCATATTTTGCTTGAGGAGATGGATTAAAAAATCCAATTAAAGAAAGTAACCACTAGTTTATATAACTTCCATCTATTGCATTGATAATGGATGAATACATTGAACAGATTGCTAGATGAGTCGATGATTACCAGACCCCAGCTGTTCTGGCTGTACTGCAGAATATCCTAGATAAGCCCATCCTGAAAGCAGTCAAACAGCACTTGCTGAAGCCGCTGCTTCCAAGGGCAGTTCCTTCAGCACGCAAACATAGATGGGTAAAATGTAAAAACCTCCTGGCACAATTTGATCTCCTGCTTTCATGGGAGGGCAGAGGCAGGTTGCTGCTCTTTCTTCTACACAAAGAGTTGGCTCCACTAGCCTGAGAGACGATTCCAAACAGTGGTCCCTCAAGGCCATGACTGGAGATAGATCCACAGGCACTTTTGAGTGCAATGTCTCCTCTCCAAACACTGTGACGTGGATTAATGGAGAATTGGCTACGAAATGTGGGCTAAGGCCTTTCTAATGATGACGATTAAGTTGGATAAAATGGCTCCAGGCAAGGTCCTCAACATGGTCACCACAACCTAAGTAAAGTAAAGTAAATATATTCTTTATTAGTACCAACTGCTAATACCGCACTTTGGTTTACAAAATACAAAATAAAGCATTCTTGTAAGAAATGTTTTCCTCATTAAATTGTCTGCCCTGGGTATTAATCGGTCGTGCAATCTTGGCCTCATGGAATAGTGCTGTGGCCTCAGCGGTGGGAGATGATGGTTCAGCACATGGCCCTCGTCATGCAGTACCGCTGCGAAGAGACCCCCGTCTGCAAGGCTACATAATTGTTCGAAGGTGGGGCTATCCGCAGGGAGATACTGCAGACGCACCAGACGGTCTAACACGGACTGCAGCCTATCCCGCTCCTGTTGACCCGCGAAGCCCCACCAAGCCGGGGACGCGTATAACATACGGGCTAAGGTAGTCATTTTTACTACATCATGCAAACTTGGGGAGTGCAGGCCATGCGTTGTCATGATACGCAGAGCATACATCGACTGTCTTGCTTGGACGCAAGCGCTCCTTATATGCGCTTCGAAACTTAGTTTTTCATTCATTACAACTCCCAGAATCTTCATACTCTGGACCCGCCGAAGTCCCGGCACCTCTGCAGGTGCGTCCTCCTGCCCCCTCCCTGGACGACGACCTATCATCTCCTGTGTCTTGCTTTGATTAAGGCTCAGATTGCAGTTCTTGGCCCACTCTGCTACATTGAATTGAGCGAGTTAAGTATGAAGTCAGTAATAGTAATTAAAGCAGCAGAAGTGGATCTGGATGGTCTGAAAGCAAATTGATCTGCAAAAGAACGGTTCTCAGCAGGGGTTAGTGAGAATGGGGTAAAGATAATGGCGCACAACCAATTTCTCAAGTATTCTACATAGAACCGGAGTGATTGAAATTGGACGATAATCGGCTTCAGTGATGGGACTAGGAACCTTGGGGATTGGGGTGATAGAGCTGGACCTCAATTGATCGGGTACTGTGGAATTGCTTATCGAGAGATTAAATAAATGCATTATAGGTTCAGCAAGGAGATGGGCCATGTTAGACAGAAGCCATACAGGAATACCATCAGGACCAGTTGAACAACCATGAACAGAAGAAAGGGAGGTGTAAATGCTAATAACACCAAATTTACGTGGGTTGGGTTTGAGCTCATGGGCCGATAATAACATTCTAGGTAACTGGTACTGGTCATCTGTAGAGATATCACAAAAGTGTAAGTTAAGAGTTTCAGAGTTAATATTGTTATTTGTTAAGTTACTTTCAGCGACACGCCCATTTCGTAGACGTTTAACCTCAGACCAAAGTTTCTTTGATCCTCGGCACAAACCATCAAAAGTGGCGACATTACTATTAATAATGATGCAATTTATTCGGTCAGCAATGGCTGCAGCAGCCTCATGGTGGTTCCGTTGAAATAGTCTGTTGCGCTTTCGCAGTAGAAATTTAAGATACGGCATCATGTATGAAGGGTCACGTTCTTTAATGGTAATCCTTTTGATTGGAAAGATTAAATCAGTAGCAGTTCGTATGGTAGAATAGAAATCATCGAAGGAATCTTGAGTTGATACGCGTTCGTACATGTGGCTCCAGTTGAGATCTGCTAGATACATCGGCATCCAAGACATTTTTTCTGGGGTACAGAGACGCAAATCGCATACACGACGATCAGTAGATGTCGCCGCAACACGGTCCAGGTCGGTCACTAAGACAGCAGAATGACGAGTATTTACTGATGATTTAATAGCTGAGCTTTTACAATCCAAACGTTCTGAACTGTAAAGAGGATGGCCCTCATGAGAGGGACCATCGAATACGGCGTGGTGGCCGATTTGGAGGAGATGTTTGGATGGGAGACGGTTGAAGTCACCTGCAAGAAGAATGGTAGGACTATCGTTGTGTTCAGATATCTCGTCGAGTGTTTTTTCAAGAATTGAGATGAGGGTGCAGATATCGTATAAGGGTTTAGGAGGATGGTATAGTCCACCAATGAAGAAATCCCTTGTGGTCAATTTAACATAGATCCATAAAAGTTCAATATCAGGTCCGTAGGGAGTAGATGGTACAAACACGGTTGGTTTGAAGGCTGTCCTGCAGTACATGGCAATGCCCCCACCTCTCCGATTCACTCTGTCTCGTCGGAATAAAGTGTAACTTGCGATGTCAAAGGTGGCATAGTCATGGTGTGGTTTTAGCCGACTTTCAACTAATATTGCTACATCCGGAGTAAAACAAGATAGATCAGCAGTAAGATGATCAATTGCGTGTGGCTTCGCAATACTGGTAGGGTTGAGAAGAAAGAGCGAGGGGAAGTCTGTAGAGGGAGATGAAGGTCGGTTGACGGAAGAAGGCCGTTCGTCCCTGGTCACGATGGCCGTTCGTCCCTGGTCAATGTACGAGCGGAGGGTTTTGTTTTTCTACTTCTATATTTGCATTGCTAATCCAGCTTCTAGATAGCTTTAATATCTTTAGGCGACTCTAATTAAATTGTAACAACTATTTTTTAATTCAAATAGTAACATATTGTAATAGGCCTAAATCTGTATTCGTGGCCGCTAAGCTGTCGCTTACATCTATCTTTAATTCATTAAATGATTCTAATTCTGGTGACACAAATATCTTTAATTCACTTCGAATTCCCGTGTTACAAATATCTTTAAATTCGAAATCCCATGTTACAAATATCGATAAATCATTAAATAAGCAACATGCTATCACGTGAAGCCAATATTCGTATTAAATGTCGGGGTGCATTTGTTGCTGTTTTATGGTGCCTTTGTCGGGTTTTTGGGGCGCATTTGTCGGGGCGCATTTGTTGGGGCGCTTTTGTCTGGGACGCTTTTGATGGGTCAGCCTGGCAAGGGCAGATAAATCTGCCACACTGCTTGCTTCTTCAGCCAATCGCGAGCTTCAGCGTCAGAAACCTTGGTGGCCGAGGCCAGTTTCATTGCCTTGCCTTACCAATACCCCTTAGGGCTGTAATACACTGGGGGAAGGTGCCATCTGTTGTCTCGACAGCTTATTTCAATAAAGCTACATATTTCCAACAGGTACGCCCCAGCCTTTGCCAGTGCCCTTCGCAAATGAAAATTTCATTTGCACCGCTGGCCCCTCATTCCGACACCCATCCCCAACCTTGACTTCATTGACATAATGGTTCTGTTGGCGAGTGCGATCTTCAATGCGGCAGCAGGGATGTTGTTGTCTGTGTGGTTGCGCCTCGCAATGTCTTTATGCACCGTGTAAGCCACATCATGGTTCAGGCGCGCATGGTCGAGCTGGTTAACACCATGGAAGCCCTGCGACAGCCGCTTACTGACCTTGATTAATGGCCCACAGTAGGAGTACATACTACTGTTCTGGAACAAGCCTCCTGGAACATTCTCCGAAGACACACCGGATGGAAAGCTCATATATGCATCTCAGGCAGAGTGCGCTATTCAACAGCGAACCGCCGCGATTCTTGCAAGCTCATGAAGGCAAGACCTAAAAGTTCTTAACACTGCAGATGGTGCAGGTTCCCCTTTTGGATGGCCGCCCATTCCGCAGCACAGTGGTTGTCTCATTTGCATCGTTGGCAATTTCACAATTTATAATCAAAACCCGTTGTCTCTATATGAGATAACCAACTTTGATCTTGATGCCAATTACGGAATGAAGCATCACCATTTGGTTAAGTACTGCCATTCAACATACAGTGTATCATCTGTGGTTCGAGCGGCAGTGGAAAAACAAACCTACTGCTCAACCTCCTTCTCAAGAAGAAGTACCTACGCTTTGACCAGCTGTACCTCTACTCAAAGTCTCTGAGGCAGGAGAAATAACAGTCCCTCTGTGATTGGGCCACAGAGCTTGAAAAATCTGCTCCAAAGGAAGTGGCATTTTTTCACTCATTATCTGACATCATTCCGGTCGAGTCGCTCCATAAGAATGCTCGAAGCATCATTGTCTTCGACGATGTCATGCTCAAGAAGCAAGGGCTCATCGAGAAGTATTTCACCACAGGGCGACTCGGTGGCATGGATTGCTCCTACTTAACTTAGAATTACTTCCGCATCCATGATAACATTAACTTCGTCATCCTCTTCAACCAGGACAGTAGAATCTGCAAGCTATCCATGATAAGTTGATGGGCGGTAACACGTCATTAGAGAAATTCTGTACATTCTTCTGTGAGTGCGCAGCCCAGCCATGGGTTCTGGTCATCGAACTCACATCCAAGGTGTTCGACAGAAAATATCACTGCGGGTTCGATTGCTTCTATAAACCCATGGCAAGCATTTACACACCAATATAGTTGACCACTATGTGAACAAAACTGTCATCAAAGGAGGAGCGCGACACGCTGACCCAGGACTAACTGGCCTGCAGGAACTGATTGAGACAGTGATTCGTCGATGAGAAACTCAGAGGCTAGCTTTCAAAACAATGTGGCAAAGCTTTTCAAACCAATTGCTGCAGCCACAGCCAAATCACAGGCTGTGACGTCCAAGGAGCTGCAGAGAGTTACCAGCACTTTTGAGACTTGCCAGCGTAGATTGTGACCCAATAGTAGCACTGTTTGCAGATGCCACTGGAACTGCTGTCCCGAATCCAGCAACACCGGAGCTTCCAGCACCTCCCACAAGCATTGTTAGTCGAATCCAACAAAAATCTAAACGCTGACACAATCAGGCGACATAGTTTCTAACCCCCAAGCAATCTTCACATGGCAGTGCAGGTGTTAAAAAGATCATCATCAACCTTAATAAGTACAACACCCGTGGCCTAAGCACCTCAGATAACACTGGCTGGACCATGACCTTCTCACCACTGCTGTACCCGGATCCCAAAAGAGGCTCTGACCTGGCTTTAGTGAATCTCGAAACTTGCAACTCGATGCCCAACATCGATAGCACCAACAACACGCCCATCTACAGCCTCGACAATATAATAATAATAAATAATAATAATCTTGTGCTTTAATTAAGCGCCTGCAAACGCACTGCGCTGTACAGTGAACATACATATAGTAGAAACGGCAGCCACACAGGGTGCCTTACATACATGTATACAGTAGAAGCACACGATAACAGTTTTACAGGAGTCGAATATAACTGTTTAAGCGGCAGCCACACGGCGCCAATCATGGCCTACATTCATTTAACCACTGCCACCTAGCGAGTGGAAGGCTGAATAAACCTTATGGGGTCTACCGGGTTCGATCTTGGTACCTTCAGCTCTTCACGCCAGTGTGTTATCCATTACTCTACGGGCCCCCCGTAGAGTAATGGTGCGACTTGGAAGTCGATTGTGTCACCCGGTGGGAGCTATGAGATTGTGAAGATCAACGACAAAATCCACTTGCAGCTCCAAACTAATGGCAACTGGGGAGCTGTTCCAGTGGGATCGACAGTGGTTTATCACACCACTATATAACCGTGTGGGCTAAAGCATCGACTCTACGTGCCTTCTCGGAGATCATGAATTCCACTTGTAAGGTACATATGGCCAGTGGTCACACCCACCATCAGATCAATGCTCGGTTTTGACCTTCTTGTTATAAAGAGGGAGAAAACCCAGTTGATGACCCAACTGTGGACATAATCCTGGTAAACTGCGACATTATCTCGATCATACCGCAATGGTAGCCAGCTGCCAGTAGACTGCAGTTTTCCCAAACATGTCACTTGGCTATAAGATAATCGAATCTCAAAAAATCTGGTGTACCTACCAGCTGTGCTGGGTGGCAACTTACACAGCATGCATGTGTGGCTGACCGACCAGAATGGTGCACAATATAGTGAGAATATAACTAAAAGGTTTCACATCCGCAGTGCATAGAACATGTTTTTCCTTACGGTTAAAAGGTGGCGGTGTCCTATTGTGGGTGGTGGCCTCTTCAACTGGATACCCAGAATCATAAGCTCGCTTGGCCGTGCAGGCTCCTTCATTTAGAAGACCAAGGGCACAATCACAAACATTATCGACGTGGTTGGCAATGTGGCGAAAGCCAGCGTGGTAACAGCGGCTGCCGTCAGGCAAATTGTTGACGCCGTGAAGTGAATTGTGCTGTGGTAGTTTTGGCAGCATGGACATGTTCGCATCCACGAATGCCTGAGGTTCCCATTCCTTTTGAGAGGTGTTCAGTGACAAGAGCATCGAATATTTGAAACAACTGGGGGAACAGATGTTCCGCCAATGGCTGGTAAAAAGCCACACTGCCAGATCTGGGTTCGAGACGATAAAGCCAAATTGCAGTGGCAAGGGCCTGTATCTCAGCCCCCAATAAGTGTGATACTTGTCACTGGCATGTAATTGAAGCTTGAGCTTTCACCCATATAACAATGGCAGCAGTTGGTACGACGAGTGAATATTGTTATTTAGTAATATTGTCGGTGGTGCCTGATGACAATAGCATGGAATCATTCGAATACCATCATGTGCCTAGTTTTGGGGCGATAAAAAAATAATCGGAATCATAAGCGGTATCAGCTATTTCAATAATCGGCTATAGGCGGTATCAGCATTTATAATTGGCAAAAAGGGCTATCGGTACACCTCTATTACACTCCAATGGTTTGACCTGGCCTCGTGGGAGGGCTCAGCCGGGCAGCGAATGGGATTTGAATTTTATGTGCTAAGGCACTCCATTTGTTATATTACTACTTTTTGTCAAGTCTGTTTTCAAACACCCTATTCACAGCGTACGGCCTACCTTGGGTAAGGTGCTAAATAATTTTAAAAATTATTTAGCACAAGACTGTTTTCAAATGCCCCTTTTACAAGAGAGAAATTATTTAGCGCAAGACTGTTTTCAAACGCCCCCTTTACACCTACCGCTCTTAAATGTTACAATTTAACAACCAAAAATCAAAAACTCACTTGTTTCGTTTGACAAGATAAACTGCCTGAAATTCACAAGATTATGCCAGCTTTATCATTCCTGCAAGATTTTCTTTAAAAAATTTAATTAAAAATTGTATTAGTTACAATTTTCAATACAGTTTAAATGGTCATCAAACAATATAATTTCGGATGTATGTTGGTCACGTTAATTTGGTGTAACGGCTAATGCCAACCTCTCTCTTTGTGTCTGTCTCCATCTCACTCTCTCTCTCTCTCTCTCTCTCTCTCTCTCTCTCTCTCTCTCTCTCTCTCTCTCTCTCTCTCTCTCTGTCTCTCTCTCTCTGTCTCTCTCTCTGCAGTATCTGCCGTTGGGAGCTGGGGACAGGCAGCCATAGCCAGGCCTGCATTCACGTCTGGCTGACCCCTCTGTCTGTCTGTCTGCCTGTCTGTGTCTCTGTCTCTCTGCAGATACGGCTGCCAGTGGGAGCTGGCGGGGGGGCGAGTGGAGCCCACCAGCCGTGGGCAGCCAGGCTTGAATTCAAGTCCAGCTGACCCCTCTCTCTGTCTCTGTCTCAAACAATTATTGCAATGATAACAATTTCGCTTATGTATTACTAGCTGGATTACCCGGCGTTGCCCGGGGTTATAAGTTTCACCAACAATGACTGCTTGGCTATCTTGGCAGTCGCCCTCTGGCGGCGACTGCTTCGCAGTCTTTGAGGCCCTTGTGGCGTCTGGCGACCTGTGGCGGAGACTGCTTCGCAGTCTTGTAGACGCCTTCTGGCATCTAGCGACCTCTGCCGTGTACTGACTGCTTCGCAGTCGCCCTCTGGCGGCGACTGCTTCGCAGTCTTGGAGGCCCTTGTGGCGTCTGGCAACGCCTGGCGGAGACTGCTTTGCAGTCTTGTAGACGCCTTCTGGCGTCTAGCGACCTCTGCCGTGGACTGACTGCTTCGCAGTCGCCCTCTGGCGGCGACTGCTTCGCAGTCTTGGATGCCCTTGTGGCGTCTGGCGACCTCTGACGGAGACTGCTTCGCAGTCTTGTAGACGCCTTCTGGCGTCTAGCGACCTCTGCCGTGGAGTGACTGCTTCGCAGTCGCCCTCTGGCGGCGAATGCTTCGCAGTCTTGGAGGCCCTTGTGGGGTCTGGCCACCTGTGGGGGAGACTGCTTCGCAGTCTTGTAGACGCCTTCTGGCGTACAGCGGAGACTGCTTCGCAGTGTTGTATACGCCTTCTGGCGTCTAGCGACCTCTGCCGTAGACTGACTGCTTCGCAGTCGCCCTCTGGCGGCGACTGCTTCGCAGTCTTGGAGGCCCTTGTGGCGTCTGGCGACCTGTGAGGGAGACTGCTTCGCAGTCTCCCATGGACTGACTGCTTCGCAGTCGAAGAGGGTGAACCGGGCGTTGGCGTGTTAAAGAAAACGCCAGAAATCTAGCCCTCACTGCCGGTCTGTAGTCGGCCTCACCCTTAGTAAAGCAGACTGGTTGTTTCATATACTGTAAATAATTTAGATCTTTGTCTTAGAACATACATGTGTTAAAATTTTGCTGTAAAACGATGAATATACTTCGAATCGATCGTCATTAAATTTTGTGCGAAAGTAAACAACTTATGCGCATTATTAATGACGTTGGGGAATACCGGCGCCATAAACAGAACCGCGGTGTCGTTATGCGTATTAGTAATGACGTTGGGGAATACCGGCGCCATAAATAGAACTGCTTCGCAGTGGAATAGGCGAGCTTGCGCGTGACGGACGGTCGGGTGGGTAGTTTTTGGGGATTTTCACCATGGTAGCGGTGAAAACGGGGGACGCGAACCCCTGCACTGGGTGTCCGATGCCGAGACCGACACAGCAGTCAAGGTTTCGAGTGAAAAGGTGAGAAATTGTAGATCTTTCAGCACGTGACCTTTATAATGTGCTATTTAATAAAATTATTCTTATTCTAAAGATAGTTTAACAAGTAGGTCAACAGTGTATGTAAAGCCCATGTGGATCTTGGATCTTACACCACGTTACTTTGTATTCATTCATGTTCATTCAGGTAGGGTAAGGTAAAGTTAGTAAATTTTTAGGTTTTTCGAGCTAAACTAAACCAAATCCTAGTTGAACAATCAAGGCAAGAGATAAATCTTCAGTGCATTGCTCAAATTCAGTGGTGCAACTAGGGGGTGCTGGGGGGTGCTTGAGCACCCCCTAGGGTTAAAAAGGTGACCCACCAAATTTTTACAAATTCGATGAGTTTTTCTGTTGTGGGGGGGAGGGAATGCAAGAATTACTACAAACCGTATAAAGCGGCCAAGCCTGTTAGGTCTCCATGCCAAGTCCTACTTTAGCCAGATTTCGCGAAAGATGAGACTCCAACAGCCGCTGCAACCAACTCTCGAGACCCCGGCGCAGCTGTTTGATTTACGGTGCATTTGGGAGGACGGTCGAGCAGGCAGGGTAGTTCGTTGTATCATGGTCTATCGCCTGTCTGGTTGTGAGTAGCCTAATGTGCGGTAATTTGCACATGGGGTCTGTTTGCCCGGGGTCGATGCTAGGGTTTATCTAGATTTCAATCAGAGGGTCATCTGTTGCGCATTTGGCTCAAGGAAGGGGGCGAGAAGACAAGGTTGGAAGTGGTCTAAAGAAGAAGGCGTACATTCAGGCAAAGGTGAACGTATCTAAAAGACAGGGCCCTGATATAGAATGGCAGGTATGTGGGTTTCGAAGACATACAGACAGACTGACAACATGGAGAAAGAGCGCGAGACACAGTACACTCACCTTCTTTCTACATCACATCACCCATATGCTAGAAAGTAACTTTTATACATGTGTGTTGTTTATTAGTCGACTTCTCTAAAGCATTTGATGTTGTTGACCATTCAATTCTAATACCTTTGAACAGTTGATCCAATCTGCTGACCATAAGCTTTTCACGGCCGTCCTTGGGTGTCCTGCTCATGTACTCCATGCTCTTTTGCCTCCTCTCAAGCACACTGGTTATGCTCTACAACCCCGCGTTCATGACCGTGTTCTCCCGTTTGCTGACAGTTTAGCTCGCAAATCTTTCATTACTAGGATGATTTACACCGGAATTTAGGCCATAATTATAACTTTAACACTGGGCATGATTAACATGTGTAAACCAAAGTGCGGTTAGCAGTTGGATTAATTAAGGATATACTTACTTACTTACTTACTTACCTAAAGTCATGGCTTTAAACATGCCGCCTGAAATTTCAAACTGGGTCATTGACCTCCTAACTGGTCGATCTCAAGTCCTCACACGTGGCAATGTATTTTCTGATTCTGCTTCCATGAATCAAATGCATGTCCCCTTTTCGTAAGTTATCCAAGGTCCTTGGTCCCACGCTCTACATTGTAATGGAGAGTGATCTTAAACCCATCTCTCGGTCCAACATCCTTTTCAAATTTGCAGATGATACTAACCTTCTCACCCCCAAAACTCTCCTGTTAGCTTGGAATCTGAATTTGATAACATTAAGGATTGGGCCTCCAGAAACAGAATGACACTTAATTTTTCCAAAACTAAAGAAATTGTATTCATAGACCAAGTCCAAGACTCTTATCTCTTCCAGATCCTATCAGAAATGTTGGAAGAGTGAAAATTGTCAAATTACTGGGTTTCTTTTTCAAGAAGACTTAAAATTTGATGACCATGTTTAATTTATTTTGAAGGTATGCAGCCTATACCCCTAAAAGTCATCCGATTTCAAGGAATGCCTCCCAGCAAACTAAAGAACATTTTTCAAGCCATTGTAGTCTCCCGACTAACGTATGCCATACCATCTTGGGGGAGATTCCTGTAAGCTGAACTGGGTGGGAAAATGGACTCATTTTTGTGCAGGGCTAACGGCAGTAAACTCTTTAGTGGTGACGATTTAACTTTAGCGAAGATTTGTGAAAAAATTGAAGTGAAGTTCTTTAAAAGCATCAAGTCACCCCAACAGTGTCTTCACCGGTTACTGCCTGCAGAGCACTTCATAAATTCAACTTACGAAAAAGGGGACATGCATTTGAATTACCGCACTTTAATACATTCCTGCATAAGAAATCCTTCATCATTCGCTCACTGTACAACTATAAAAACTGGGTTAATGCTGGTTCTAGTACCTGTTCTGATATCCAACCTGGCTCTATTTGCAGACCTGAGTAATGCTTACGTTCCTTAGATCATAACTTTAGTTATAGATATGCATGCAAATAAGACATTATCGAATTGTTTATAATAGTGCTTGTGTTTAATTTGTCTTACAGTCGTCTTACTGATATTGTGATCTTTTTGTATGTATTGTTGGAAAGTATGAGCATTGTCTTGTACTAATAAAAGATTACTTACTTACTTAAGGAGTGTATGTGCTCCCCACCCATTACCCATCTGCGTTTATCACCAGTAATTATCATTCTCATTCCTGTTCTTTCTGTCAACCGGTGCAGTTTGTCATTCGGTATACACATTAAACGAATATACATAATATACACATATATATATTCTGAGTCATAGCTACTCATAGTGTAGACAGAATAATTAGTTATAATAATAGCATTAATCCAGAAACTTGGTAATATTCTACTAAATATTAAACCTACCTTAGCCACCCAGTACCCTATGCTCCTCAAGGTGAAATTTTTACACCAGAATATGATTATATTCTGAACCATAGACCGCCACCTACGAGTTAACTCGTAGTAAAAATGTTCCATGTACGCGCCACCTACGAGTTAACTCGTGGTACAATACTTAGTGCCATAGGCAAACACTGGTGTACGCCTAATAATTCTGCTGGCGTCAGGGTTGATACCAGATGTTTCTATGTCAAAACGGATGAGAAAAAAAATACTGTTTCTTGTTTTGGGGGGGGGGAGTTGAATAACCTTAGATGCTAGTCGACGTATGTGTAATCGAAGTCAGCTGCAATGCTAGATCCGAATGACATGTCTATTGATTCACAGGACGCTGGTCCATCACGATAAACGCCTCAGAATGAATGGATAAATCTTAGTCCTACATATACGAGCTTCCATCAGGCATACCATTACTGACATTCCAGGTAAAAACGTCGTTTTGGGCCTGTCTGAACAGTCACAGCCAATTGATATTCTCAAGGTGTTTCTGACGGATAACACTGTCGACTTGATGGTGGTTGAAACAAATAGATATGCTGCAAAGTAATGGGTTACTGCTCTCCTCTTTGCATGATACTGACGTGGTATCGAAAGATCGTTCTGCACTTCCTTGATCTAGCGTTGGCAAATTTGTACCAGCTATACAAGAAATGTGGCATTGTCAAAAGTCAGGAATGGTTTAGACTGTAAGTCACCCGCAGTCTCTTGAAAAATGTTATTCGCCCTGCAATGGCAACTGAGCAGCCTCATGTGTTTGTTCATCACAAAGCATCAGACGTGTCCAGATATATAGCGGACAACGCTTCCTGGACTTTACTGTTGCTAAATGTACTCGTCGAAGCCAACACTGAATGTGTTCTGTTTCCAGGTGTGGAAGTCTACCACTCTGAAGCTGAAATCCAAGAATAACACTGTTTCTCCAAAGAAACAAGACTGCAAACATGTGACTTTTTATGTATACATGTTGAAAATAGTAAAAAAAATAGATATAATATAATAAAGAAAGTGAACAAATATTTTCCGGCTTTTCTGTAAATTTTGGTGGCGTAGGGATAAAAAACGTGGTGGCGGTCAATGTGTTAAACTACCTTAGCCACTGAGTACTATATGTTCCCAATGGTATAATTTTTACACCAGAATATGATTATATTCTGAACTATTGTTACTTTTTCTGTATCTAAGTTGGTACAATTGTTTATTGTAATAATGGAATTAATCAAAACGTTAAAACTTGTTAATATTGGTACTAAGTAATGCTCGGGAATTTATGAGTAGATAGAATTATTAATCATAACAATATCATACATAGCGACCATAGAGCCTATTCGAGCACTATTGCACACCAGTCCTGATATAGTTATGTTGCCAAGTAGGTAATGCTTTGTATACTTAGTGTGAAAACTACCTTAGCCACTTAATACTATATGTTCTCCAGGGTATAATTTTTACACCAGAATAGATTATATTCTGAACCATAGCTACTCAGTACTCATTTGTACACCAGTATATGATTATATTCTGAATCACAGCTGCACTTCCACTAGATTTAACTGGCGAAACAACAGGACACAATTTTTACTTTACACTGATAATTACAAAAGTTATGCACAAAATTAAAAAAAAACGTTAAAGCTTGTTAATGTTGGTACTATGCAATGCTTGGTAATTTGTTTTAAAAACAAGCCGCCCATTCTATAATTATATGGAAAAACAAGATGAGTTGCAAAGGTTTTCTTTTTCACAAGGTCTGATATAGCAGGTCCAATTTCAGATAAAATTACCTTTTAATCTACTTGCAATCTAGGTTGCTCCATGGGATGTTTGGTACCAGACTACGTTAGTAGTCTAACGTAGTCTGGTACCATTTTAATTTCTGTTAAGAAACACTTCTCAATAGATTTTTCAGGCTCTCAAACGTTAACTACTCACTAAATAAGATGAACACAAACGTTAACTACTCACTAAATAAGATGAGCTAATGACAAAGAGTAGATAGCAGATAGCAGATATGTAACAAGCTTTATCTGCATATAAATAAATATATATATATACATATATATATATATATACAGATAGTGTTAATCACATATTATTCATTCACCATTCATACGAAGAATTTGTATAGCACCTCTTCAAGGTTATCTACTCAGAAGCACTCCCGACCCAACCCCGGCTGAAGAGTAGTCTTGAGATTTGAGTAAAATTTATTTATTCCGGACATTTCTATAGCATCTCTCGAAGTCAACTATTACTCAGAGGCGCTCCCGACTACAGCAGTTGCTACTGTGCCGGAATTTTCACGCCGAAGCGCCACGAGCAATTGCGAGTGAAGGACTTGCCCAAGGTCCGTACGCAGCGGCTAGAGTGGGATTCGAACCTGCAACCCTCTGGTCACAAGGCGCCGAACTTACCACTGAGCCACCACGCCCCGGTGGCTCAGTGGTAGAATGGGTGCTTGGGACCAAGCGAAGCGCCACAGGGAGCCCATTCCAGATTGCACTGCATTGCAGGACCAGCGATGGAAAAATCACGGCACTGCCTAAGGGTGATCCGTGAGTGGGGAACTAGAAGCTCAACCTGCTTAGAACAGCGCAGGGAACCACGACGCTGGATGTTCAGGGTGGAGCAGCAAAGCTCTCGCAAATACACAGGGGCCTCTCCCACAAGGCAGCACCACACTAGGGCAGAGACCCGATGGGCAATACTTTGCGGGATAGGAAGCCAATGCAAAACATCCCGCATGTACTCAGTGGCATGGCCAAATCTCGGGATGCGACCAACAAGGCGTGCCGCTGTGCGCAGGACCCAGTCCAAGCAGCCAATCCGAGCCGCTGGGAGACCAAGGTAGAGAGCACTGCAATGGTCAAGGCGAGAGACGACAAATGAGTGGACAAGCATAGAAGCGGCAGTGGAGGTTAGAGAGCGAGAGACCACTCTAAGCCGGCGCAGCTTCTAGTAACAGCTACTGCAAAGTAGGTTTATGTGTTGCGCAAAGGTCAGCTCTTGGTCCAGTATGACCGAAGATGAGAAAGTGAGCAACGGAAACTCCAGGGCCAGGGCCTCCAAGTCAATCTTGGCAAGCTGCTGGAGCATGCCGAACCAGACTACCGGTAACTGGGTCATAGCAGAATTTAGGCACAAACAGTTGGAGGACATGCAGGCCTCCAGGACCTCGGTGGCCCGGCTCATGGCACGGACTGCAGTTATGGCTGCTGAGGCCGGACAGTGCAGATATTCATTCATTCATTCATTTGAAGATTTATATAGTGCCCCTTCAAGGAAACTACTGAGCGGCGCTCCCGACACCAGCACGTTCATATACGACAGTTTTAAGATTTGTAAGAAATAGGCCAGGGGTGACCCCAGGGCACATGCGGAGCTCTAAGGGAAGTCTATTCCAGACTACCGGGCCCACCACTGAAAAAGTTTGACTTTGCATAGTCGTGGAACAAGCAAATGGAACTAAAAGTAGCCCTTTTCCCGCTGAGCGGAGGGAACGTCGGCCTTGGGCACCTGAAACTGTGCAGCAAAGCTCTCGAAGGTAAGCAGGGGCAGGGCCCTGACAACATCGCCATACTAAGGCAGCGATCCTGTATTCTATGCGTAAGCGCATAGGAAGCCAGTGGAGGACCTCCAGCATATATCTAGAGACATGGCCATGTTTAGGAATATGCCCAATGAGACGGGCTGCAGAGCGCAGAACTCACTCCAAGCACACTATGCGACTAGATGGAAGGCCAAAATAAAGCGATGAGCAGTAATCGAGGCGGGCTGTGACGAAGGAGTGAACCAGTGTAGCAGTGGCACTGGGCGTTAGCGAACGAGTAACAGTGCGAAGCTGGCGCAGCTGGTAGTAGCAGTCCCTAGTAAGACGGTGTATTTGTGGAGCAAAAGTAAGCTCCTGGTCGAGCCAGACACCAAGATCACGGACAAGAGTTGAGAAGGTATAGTTGGGGAATTCAATTGCAAGAGCAGTGAGGTCAAGTTTAGCGAGTTGCTGTCGCGTGCCTAGCCAAATAAATTTGCTTTTGGACGGGTTCAAGCGTAGTCGATTTGACGACATCCACGCTTCCAGGGCATCTAAAGTCCCACTCATAACCCGGACTGTTGGAATGGCATTGGTAGAGAGGCAATGCGTGTATGCTTGGACATCGTCAGCATATTGCTGACTGAGAACCGTATGTGTAGCCAGAAGCGTCGAAAGTCCAGAGGTATACAGAATGTATAAAATAGGTCTTAGAACGGAGCCTTGGGGCAACCCGTACCGTGCAGGGACCCATGAAGACCTAGTGGTGCCATGGATCACACAGAGGGAACGTTCACAAAGAAATGAGTTTATCCATTCATAAAAGTTTCCAGACAGACCAAACGAAACACGCAACTGTTCTAGCAAGATCTCATGGTCTACAGTGTCGAATGCAGCACTGACGTCGAAGAGTGCTAGTAGTGTGAGTTGGGCCCTGTCAATCGCTCCGTAGATGTCTGAGAGAAGCCGGAGCAGGAGTGTCTCAGTTGAATGGTATCTCCTGAAACCTGATTGACTTGACGGCAGCAGATTATTCATCTCTAAGTAAGCGACGAGCTGCATGGCGACGACTTTTCCGATGATTTTAGAGAGAAAGGTGACATTTGCTATCGGTCTGTAATTCAAGTCATCCGCATACAACTGACTCAGGACTGCACTTGCCGCCAGGAGGGGCCAAAGTCAGCAGTATAAATAATGTATAAGAGTGAACCCAAGACGGAACCCTGGGGTAAGCCATACAGACTTAGTGGGCCTATAGACTACAGAGAAGGAACAGTCTTGCAGGAAGGAGCTAAGCCAACCGAGAAAACCACCAGAAAGATCAAATGAGACAGAAAGCCTTCCAAGAACAATATCATGGTCGATATATTATTATTATTATTAAGGAGCTTTTATATAGCACCCCTTCAAGGTGATCTACTCAGGAGCGCTCCTAGTCCAACCACGGCTAAAGAGAGTAGTTTTCAAGTTTGTAAGAAACAAGGTAGAGCGAGTCATAGGGAACAGGCAGAGTGCTACAGGAAGGCCATTCCAGGTTGCGGGGCCCATAGGCGCCAACTTTTGCTTTTGTCTCTGGGTGCCACTGGGTGCATGGGTCCTCCCTCCATTTCCATACCCCCTCCCCTTAGGTAGGTCAGTTTAAACGGATTTTCGGAGAAAGAAAAGTGTTTTCTTGTCAATGGTTCCAGTGTTATTATTTATTTGTTTAAAATAATAAATAAATAAGTTATTTGTTTATGTACAGAGTGTGACTGTGAGATCATGCAATGTTGCGTGTTTGTGTTGTAGTTGTACTTCTCACGTTGTGAGATTACTGCTTAGGTGTAAAAAATGAATTTGGGTCTGAATTCTTCTGGGTGCCAGGCACCCACTGAACTTTCTCTCTGGGTGCATTGGCACCCAAGGCCCCCAAGAAGTCGGCGCCTATGGCGGGGCCAGCAACCGAAAAAGAGCGGCGCTGCATAATGGCTGTCCGCGCACGGAGACCAAGAGCTCGACCTGGTCAGCCGAGCGAAGAGCAGATCGCCGCAAGACCCCCGAGGTAGGGGGACACAACTCCCGCAGGTATATATAAGTATATATATATACAGATAAGAAGGTTTTGTGTGGACAAGGGACATCGTTACAGTGAGTTTAACACTGATTCAACAGAAAACAGTAACTTACCAGCGAAACAATGATGGCAATGACAAGCAGGACTCCCAGAATTACAAGTATGCATGTGGCTGTGTGTGACTCTTGAAAATTGACAAGAGATGGCTGACCAGTCGTAATGCCTGGCAGTTCTGTGAGCACCATGGCACTAAACGACTGAATCGAAGCAATGTTGTAGTGGTTGGTACCAGATGTTCCTCCATTAGGTAGCTTGTAAACCACTGGAAATTTAGTCTCGGGGGACGATATGTTTGCCCCGACACTCATCACATCCAAATCCTTTTGACCTAAAGAAAAGAATCACAAGTGGGTTCAACTTAAAACTGGAAGTTAATTTTCGAATTTAAGTAACTAATGTCCAACTATAAGTAAGTGGCTTAATACCATTAAGTGCGACAGATACTGAACCTGTAGAGGTCCTGGTTGAGAATCATGAAGGGATTGTCATCTACTTTAAAGACATCCTCAAAGTAACTGCTCTACCAGATCAGCCAACAACCTTTGAGATATTATGTCTATCGTGCACGACTGCCTGTAGTCCATCGAGGCTGCTTGCAATCTACCGTCAGGGCTCCTTGCCACCAACATGAGGTTCTATTCTGAATTTGCATCCTTACTGGAGGTGTTTGCCACTTATAACAGCCAACAAGTCATCATCAGCGACTTTAACATTCACCTTGAGGACCCCAGTTTGTTGGATGCTACCTCATCTGTCAGTTCGGGTTGGCTCAGCATGTCTCTGAGCCAACACTTGCCTTGGAGGGCTGGCTTGACTTGGTCATTACCAGAGATGACCAAGTCCTTCAAGACCTCCAGATGGAGCCGCTATCCATTTCAGATCAGGGTGTACTGCTTTTCACTGCTTCTACCTCTATGCACAGCCAATTTTTACAGTTAGGTCTATGTGAGGAAGGAAAACCTACACCAAAAGGCCTTCCAAGCTGGCCTTTTCAATGATTAGCTCTGCAATAGCCTGTTTACCATGGAAGGTCACTCCTTAGAAGAACTCTTTGACATCTACGACTCTTTGATGTGCACCCTAATTGATGGCCTCCTCCCTATTAGCCCTGTGAAGACCCACCAGAGGCATCTGACTCCATGGTTTGATGGAGACTTTAGTGATCTTCGTCAAGAAGTCAGAAGACTTGAATGGTGCTACAGGCAAACATGCAGTGCTGAGGACCGTGTTAACAGGATCCAATGCATACAATAAATGCATTGCATTTTTGCAGAAAAGATGCAGTACTGGAAGAAAGTGATCGAAAGAGATAAATATAACCTCGATGACTGTGGTCATCATTCTCCAACATCCTCAGCTGCTCTAACTTGAAGAAGAGTTCAACGCAACCTTTAATCATGGCATATAACTATGTGTCAAAATCTGATATCTTATTTCATTCCCAACATGGGTTCAGGTCGGGGCACTCAACAGCAATGGCAGTTATCGATATGCATGACAAACTAACAGAAGCCATAGAAAATAATGTTTATTCCGTAGGATTATTTCTAGACCTATCAAAAGCTTTTGATACTGTGGATCATCACATCCTCATATGCAAGTTGGAAAGATATGGTGTAAGGGGAATTGCGCTCTCCTGGTTTAAAGATTACCTTAGCTCGCATTACCAACAGGTAAAATGCAATAATAAGACATCTAAATTCAAAATAATTAAGTATGGTGTACCACAGGGGTCAATTCTAGGCCCTCTTCTATTTTTACTATATATAAATGACCTACCTAATGCATCGTCAGTTCTTCACTTCATACTATTTGCTGACGATTCCAATGATTTGGTTTAAGGTTAATAAATTATCCTTGAACTTAAAAAAGACCAATTACATATTGTTCAGATCTCACAGGAAATCAATACCTCTTAAAACAGGTAAAATTGTAATGGATACTGTAGAAATTCCACAAGTAACCTCTACCAAGTTCTTGGGTGTTTACATAGACCAGTTTGTTACGTGGAAGGACCATATAGAGAAATTAACCTCCAAAATAGCAAAAAACATAGGTGTTATATCTCGTATTTCTTACTTAATGCCTATAAAAGTTAGACAGACTTTATATTATTCTTTGATTTATCCTTATCTTGCTTACTGCACAATGATTTGGGGTTCTAACTATGCTCATCGATTGCACAAAGTAATAACACTTCAAAAAAGAATTATGCGCATCATAGCAGGCTCCTCTTATTCTGCTCATACAACCCTTTATTCACTCACTATCGAGTATTAAAACTTGACCAGATTAAACAAAAGCAGATCAATGAGTTTATGCATCATTACATATTTAAAACATTACCCTAAAAATATAATAACCTTTTTACTTTCACTGCTGTTCACTCCTACAACATCAGAAATCCATCCCTCATTAGAACTATTTTTGCACGCACTAACTCCCGTAGATACTCGATTAGAATCACAGGCCCTTCAGCTTGGAATGCACTACCTGAAGAGATTCGCATAATCTCCAATTTGCACTCATTTAAAAGAAAAGTTCACTCCTGGTTGATAGCTCAAAATTCTGATACAATTTGATTTGGTTGTTGCGATTTGCTTCTTAAAGTGCCGGTGACTGCTATGGTTTTCGGATTAACACTACCTTCGTTTATTATCACATGTGTAATCTGCTACACTATCTAGTTAGTAGTCTCTCCAATAGTCCAAATTGGTGTCTGATTCATAGACACTCTGTGAAAACTGCTCTGTTGAGACATTGGTCTAACATGCTCAATTGATGCATTGTATATTTTTTAAATTTTGTATAGCTGGTTTAATGATTGTGTTGTCGCAACCTGTCCTAGGAATGCAATGATGTAGCCTACTGTGAATGCATGGATATTACCTAATTTACTGATGCATTGATATGATTTATTTTTTCAATTACAATGAAGTATTTTACTTCTCAATTGTATAAGATAATCTCTTAAGGATTTCATTGGGTAGCTTCTATCTTATTGCATATTTAATGCACTGTTTAATACATCATACGGATGTACAGGCATGACACATTTTATGAATTAATGATTTTTACAGAAGGGATAATTTACTCCTCTGCAGATTGTGTAATCAATTTGGTATTTGAGTATGTATATATATGGGATGGTGTGTGGACTTGTGCTAATCTGTATGTTTCTATTAGGGCTGTACCGAATAGTTGATTATCACTATTCGGCCGAATACAAATAATTGGACCAACTATTCGGCCGAATACGAATACGAATAGTGTACAAAATAGGTCTACCGACAACATTCAAAATTTCAAATGTAAGTAAAAGTTTCAGTTCAGTAAATTTAATACACAAACTAAAAGTAAACAGTTAACTACATGTAATTTTTGCATCCTTCTGCCAGTCTGTTCAAACTAGGAACAGAACTAATTTAACTAAACTTAGAAATTGTCACTTACTTAACGTTCACTCCACTCGCTATAGCAGCCGCATATGCAGAAAAAGATGTCACGTGACCACTATTCGTATTCGGTCCGACCGCTACTATTCGGCCGAATACCGAATAGCTAGTTGGCCCACTATTCGGCCCCGAAGCGAATACGAAGCGAATATTTGGTACAGCCCTAGTTTCTATATATGTATGTTTAAGTGTTTGTATGCGTGGTGAGTGTATGTATGTGAGAGTGTATGTATGTTTGTTGACATGCATGCATATATGCATATATGTAGGGCTGTGAAAAGGTACGAGTGCTTTCAGGTGTATAAGTAGGTTGATGTGCTTGGGTACAAGTGGGTATAAGTATGTATATGTGCATATGGGCTACTCTAGCATGAAAGTATGTATGTAGGTGACTGCTTATGAATAAGCTGAGGTCTTCTCTAAAAATTTATTCCACTGAATTATTATAAATGTTCACAGGATTGATCACAGGTTATGTTATCTTGGCATTAGTTAAGTATTTGTTAAGAACAATGAAAACATTGTATAATGATAATTATACTTACAGGCTTTAATTAAGTACTGAGTTAAGAATGATGGATGATTGACTGGTTTCCACTTACTGTACTACTACCCAGGTGGCCCTGGTAGCGGGGTCATTTGACCCTTTATGGGCCTCCTGTGTAGCCAGACTTTGGAATGTAATAATGCGTGTTTCTGCTGTATCTGTATAAGTTTGGTTACCAAATAAACAAGTGTCAAGTGTCAACAGACTTTCTTGAGTTTATGCATGTGAAGATCAACTCAGTCCATTGCTCTATGGGACGGCTCCATCATCCAGCAGTCCCTCAGAAGGAACTCTGACGGACTGCAGTATGTCGCTACAGGAGCCTATCTTAATGAAGACTTACGCCGATAGCTCCTGTTGTCACCATCGAAGTCGTGTGAACTCGATTCTCTGCCATTATTTGTGACACAGGGTAACAGGACAATAACCCCCCGGACAATAGCCCCCCAAGCAAAGAACCCCCGGACAATAACCCCCAGACAATAACCCCCTATACTCATACAGAACATACAGTAAAGAGTAAAAATGAAAGAATATGACCACACATCCAAGAACTAAATATTGGACAATTATTAGACAATTGGGCACAGAGTAGGCCTACACCGAAAAAAGACTTACCATACAGCAAAAACTAATTATTAGACAATTATTAGACAATTGGGCACAGAATAGACATGAAAAAATTACCACACAAGTATTAGACAATTATTAGACAATTGGCCACACAGTAGACATGAAAGAATTACCACACAACATGAAAGAGGTCAACTACTATATAATAGAAATGGTTTATGGAAAATACAAAGTTTCAAAATTTGATCTATTTCTATCCATGATGGATATAAATAATTATAAAATTTGTTCAAAGAAAAGATAAGCTTAGTTTTGGTCACCGATTAAAATATAACTAACAGTAAAACCTGGATGAAAAATTAAAATATAACTAAAATTAGAAGCGGGATTAACGATTAAAATATAAATTAAAATAGAAGCGGGATGAACGATTAAAATATAAATTAAACTAGAAGCGGGATCAATGATTAAAATATAACTAAAATTGGAAGTGGGATCAATGATTAAAATATAAATTAAACTAGCAGCAGGATGAACGATTAAAATATAAATTAAAATAGAAGCGGGATGAACGATTAAAATATAAATTAAAATAGAAGCAGGATGAACGATTAAAATATAACTACAACTAGAAGCGGGATGAATGATTAAAATATAAATTAAACTAATTAATATATCAGTACAGGGGGTTATTGTCCGGCGGGTTAATTGCATGGGGGGTTATTGTCCGGGGGGTTATTGTCCTAGAACCGTGACACAGGGGCTTAAAACACATCACATGTCAGTTTCTGGCCGTTTTATTCATTCATATTCTACAATAAACCTGCTTCAAACTACTTTTTACAGAATGAAAATATTTTTTTCTGAATGAAGTTATACTCGTTTGATTCTTTCATGAGAATAATCATAACAATTGAGAACATCGAATAAGAAGTTTCAGAATATTCATGTCATCAAAGTCCTTAGCAGCCATTATTCTGCAATTTTGCTGGACAAGAAAGGGCTATATTCTATATCAAATGAAGTAAACGGCTTCAAAATCGGGCTACTACTTTGCAAATTATGGCAAATTTATAGCAAACTGCTGAATTGAAACAGTATTCTATATTTTTGACCCCTCTCACCTATTTCAGCTTCTAGTACAATATATAGGAAGCGACAAGCGACGGGTTTTGAACCCTGGCGTCACATATGGTAAATCGTAGAAGCTTCTGGAAGGTTTGAACATGTAAAGACCGTTAAGAGGAGCCCCTTTGTAAATTCAGCTGCCGAATATGCTCACTGGATTTGTGGTAAATTGAAAATTGACACTGGCCCACTAGCTATTGAGGCTCATTGCTCTCCCTTGACCCTGCATTTAAGAAAATCCAATGCCACCGATGAATACACCAGACTCGGATTGTTTATAATGCTCCATCATATTTTGCTGACATTGTGCTTCTGTAAAGTGTAGGCCTGGTCTTGCACTAATAAAGATCAATGTGATTATTGTAATCATATACTTATATAGCGCCTCAGAAGAGAAACTCATCAGAGGCATTCTCAACCTAACAACGGAAAACCAGGAAATAAATCTTGAAGAAAATGGTTTCAAGCGCTAACAGAATAGAGGTAAAGAAAAACCAGGAAGCTCATATCATAAGATGCTAAGTAACCTATTCCAGAAAGTTGGACTGACCACAGCAAAGTTTCTGTGCTGTATTGTGGATGTTCTGGTTGAGGGAACAACTACAGTGACCCTCCAGACGCCAAAAGAAGTGGACGCAAAGATGCCAACATATTTAAGACATAAAACATTGCGTGGCATTTTGGCCAATCAGTGGTCATCATCATTCATGTGATAATGAAGCATAAATGAACATTAATAATAATAATGATAATAATAATCTTTATTAATTCAAACTGACAAGTACGCAGTAAGATTACCTTGAAACATGACATTACGATTAGCAAGATCTTAATTAAACACACGTTTTGGTAGCCTTGCAAGGTGTCCACTCTAGAGAGGGTTATGGGTATCGAACCAGACTTTTTTCCAGATCTAATGCTCTTCTGGCCACGAGTGTACCATTCATCTACCCCCTCCCCAGAGGCGCCCGCAGCGTGACGCACTGGACGCACGTGCGTCCACCCACCAAATCAAATCCACACAAGGAATAGGCCCTAAGCTTTGCATCGACATTTTTGAAAGCAATTAAATCACCTGCATAACATGGAAAACAGAACATTCTTAAAATATTTTTAATCAAGAGCAGAAATAAATGCTCACAGAAAACAGTATCTGTAAAACGGCAATACGGTATATAAAAGCATTTAGATGTTATCTAAATTGGAAATTTTTTTATGTGTCGAACTTTTTTAAGCCTGTGGGCGCCCCTGCTCCTCCAGAGGTCTACCACTACATAGACGAAAACTCTTAACATTGACACTCCGTGTCAATGCCAAAAAAGTAGACACAAATGCGTCTATTGTGTCCGTATGCTGATGCCACTGAACAACCAGGTCACTCTGTGCAGCAGAGCAAAGAAATCTATGGCCAGGAATGGATGAGACCGAGACACACAACTCCTCTAAGATATACTCAGTGTGTTTGTGCATCGGCAGTCAGTACAATTCCTCTCGCATGAAGCTTTATAATTAGTCTATAATTAGCCAGGGGTCCTGTGCAGCTTTTAAAACTTACCTCTCAGAGAGGAAAATTATCTTGTCCAAAAGGCTGTAAGTTATGAAATCTATGCACTAAAACCTAATTCATAGTTAGCCATCACTGGCTTGGCATCAGCTACAAGGACAGTATAATAGTCATCCAATGCTGTTCATGCAATTAACGGCTATCCCCAAGTCCAGGCCTGGAGGGTTAGTCTGCACTGTCATTCAAATTATCCAGTCTGTTCATTCGACAGCTCATAAGCCAGGTGAAAGAACAGCCAGTCGGTTACCCCCTTCCCTATACCATGCTATCTTCCTTCACTGATTGACAGGCTTAACTGTCGCCTGCCAGGGTGTCCTGTGCAGCTTTTAAAACTTACTTAATGTACTATGCTTCTTCTGTCAGGTTACGTATATTTAATTAAGGGCCCGAGCGCGACCCTTCAAACGGGGACCTGGGTATTCGGGGGCCCGTTGACAGCCCTAATAGTAAGCTGTAATGTTGAAAAGTAAAACATGCTTCAGACTATAGATTTTAAAAAAGCTTCAATGTTATCACTACAATAATTGTTTGATGACAACATCTTTGGTAAACGTTCGATCTTTGTGGTTGGCAGCACTTTTACTTGTTCATGGGTGTTCTTAACAAAGACCTTGAGTAATTGATGATTTCTTGGTCGAGTTAATGCAACATACAGTTGACCATGTGCAAAGACTGGCTCTGGATGATTTCTCACTATCTATATGTTTCTCTGTCTGTCTATCTATCTGTCTATATCTGTCTCTGTCTGTCTTTGTATTGGTGCACCACTGCACCTGCTTCTCTCTGTTACACCTTTGACCGTCTTTGCAGGCGTACGCTTTATCCAGAGATCACTATGTCAGCTGGACCTATGTCTCTGCCTGAATTCTACACAGGCATAGCCACAGCTGGGGCATAGCCAGCTGGGCTATGCCCCGGCTGTGGGGAGCTGGCAGGGATGCGCAGTAAACAGCCTATAGCCGAAAGTTATGCAACAGACAGATGGGGCACTAGATATTATGTTGGTAGATTCTAAGATTGTGTGGTGATTGCTTCATTTAATAAATGTTGATGTTTATTGTTTCGTTCGATAATTCTGTGTATGAATGGAAAAATATAAAAGTTTTAACAATTAACGACCTGTGGCTTTCCTTACCAAATATCCAATATCTGAATGAGAATATTAAACTAACTTGACGGATGTGGGATAATAATTGGCCACCACCAACATGCAGCCCTTGGGCATTTTAGTCTAGGCAAGAGATAATTATCTGCTTCTGGGAGTGAGAGGAGTCCTCAATGAAAGCAGCATTAAGTAACACTACAAGACGCGGAAAATAACCACAAAATCTTAACTAAGAATCATGGCAGTAGGTATAACTCCCATTTTTATCTGCTTCTGGGAGTGAGAGGAGTTGTCAATGAAAGCAGCATTAAGTAACACTACAAGACACGGAAAATAACCACAAAATCTTAACTAAGAACCATGGCAGTAGGTATAATTCCCACGACTTGAATGCCGACAACAGCAGTGGACGTAACGGTTTTGAAAAGATGGCTAGCACGTGTGACATGCCACACAAAGTGGGAAGGAAGTTTGATGGTGGGGCGCCTTCAGGACAAGTAAATATTTGAATGCATAAACTCAAAATACTCACCTCCATTAAGCTGGCTTGATAGTCGCACTTGGATATTTGATATGGAAAGCCGCATGGTATGGTATGGTATCTGGGAATTTATAAAGTGCCTCTCACAGTGCGAACTATTCAGAGGTGCTCTCAGCATGTGAGCCTCACGGAAACAGAAAAGACTTTAAACGATCAATCACAGAGAGAGAGAACCGAGCAAGTAGGGTCACATGCAGTACCAAGGGAAGAGTTCCATAGGGACAGGCCCGCAACAGCGAAAGAGAGAGACTGAGCCAGGGCAGACCTCACTCAAGGAACAAGCCGATTCAGAGAACGTAGGGGTCGATGAGAAGAAGCCAACAGAGGTTTGCGCATCAGGTCACAAAGGTAGGCTGTATCCCTGTTGCGCCTTAGACACTAGTGTTATGATCTTGAAGTGAATATGAGCAGAGGCAGGAAGCCAATGCAAGACATCAATCATGCAAGTGAGATGGAGGAGAACAATGAGCAATGAGGCGAGCAGCCGCGTTAAGTACCGATTGTAGGCCTACCAGCAAAGAATTGCAATAGTCATTGCGGCAACAGATAAATGCATTGATAATGGTAGTAAAAACTGCAGGAGAAACCGATAGCTCACAGTTTCCTCGAGTGCGAGTAAGTACGGAGAGATGAGAAGCAAAGGTTAGTGAACTGTCTTAGGTGACTCCCAGGTCGTAGACATTTGTAGAGTATGAGAAGGTCGGAAAGTGAGCTGAGAGAATTGAGAAATGAAGTTTAGATAATTGCTGCTTTGTACCAAACCAGATGAGTTGGGCTCTAGAGGAGTTAAGGTTCAAAAGATTAGAGAACATCCAACAGCGAAGATCTTGAGAAAGGGAGTCAGCTTAAGGACTATGGACATAAGTTTGCACATCATCAGCACAGAGATAGCCAGATGTAAGATGCTTAGAAAAGAGTGAATGCCAGAGGAAAAAGGATAGGACCAAGAACAGAACCCTAGGGGACACCAAAGTTAATTCCAAACCAGGGCATTCTTGAGGTACTCAGGATCACCCTTTGCATCAGTCAGTAAGATAGGATTGGAACCAGCAGGGAGGGGACCAGATAAGCCACACAAGACTTGAAGACTGCAAAGAAGAATCTCATGATCGACCATGTCAAAGGCTGACGATACATCAAAGAGAGCTACAAGAGTACGGCAGGACTTATCCATAACCAGGTTATGGATAAGTCCTGCCGTCCTGTCTCTCCTCTCAGAGAGGAGACAGGAGGACAGTTTCAGTGGAATGGGATGCTCTAAATCTAGACTGATAAGATGGGAGAAGGAAAGACTGTTCAAGATAGGGAAGAAATTGTAAAGCAATTAGGCGCTCCAGAGTTTTAGACAAAAAGGTGAGGTTAGCAATCGGGCGAGAGTTTGAACAAGGGCTCAAGGCTAGGCTTTTTTAGAGTGAGAACTAGGGCCCGCTTTTGTGATGCCGGTGTGGTATGAGATACTGACCGGCATGTAGATGTGTCCGAAAAATATTACTTTCGTACTTGGTGTCTTTCCCGCACAAGATCTCACATTGTTGGCTCACATGACCAATGACGTCAGATAGCAACTGTCAAGCTTTCCAGCATGGGATTTTTCTTTCTAAAAATAAAACACGAGTCATTGCTGCCGCATTTACAAACATTGTGAGTTAAAAATAATGATTCAACCGTTCACGGTTTTCTGTTTTACTCATCTCACACGGACAACATCTCATGTATATCGTATGAAATACTGTCTTGACAACGGAAGTGGGCGGAGTCGGACACATCTACATGCCGGACATTTTCTCATACCACACCCTTCAATGAAGGACCGATTAAAGGTATAGACCAAAAATGGGCATGTCAGATAATTATTTACAATTTTCATAGTCATATTTCTCACTAACTTTTCTCACAAAAATACTAATCACCAACAGTCAGTCACCAAGGAAATCCAATCCAATTTTTGATATTTATTTGAACTCTACAACATTTTATGGGTAAAGGTGACCCGACAAAAGAGCACTGACAAAAGAGCGCCGACATAAGAGCGCCGGCGAAAACATTATATAGCGATGGTTCAATACCAAAACTTGTATTAGCATTCAAGGTTGAGGGATGGCTGAAAGGTTATCAAATCACTTAAACATTTATCAATGATTGTTACCAATTGCGTTATATCAACTGGTATGGGAAATAAACAAGTATTTTATTTTATTTTATGTTACATAGTTGAGCGCCTACATAACCATTAAATTGCGCGGATGACCCGAACAGAATCCTAGTATTCGGAACGGAAGAAAACAGGATTTGCTTTGTAATCTTTTTCGTTGCATTCCGTTAATAAATCTTTTCTCTTTTTTCAATGCATTCCATTAAATACATTACATTTGTATTATTACACTTCGGTTCCAAGACAAATGGTTCACCGACGAATGGTTCACGGACACATGGTTCATTGACAAATGGTTCACGATAAATAATTAATATTTTAAATAATCATCGAGAATCCAGCTTCTAGAGTGAGCAATATTATCATTGATCATCCAACTTCTAGTTTGAGCTTTATTGACAAGGAAAATATTACTCAAACTAGAAGCTGGGAGAGCAATGAAAACATAGCTCAAACTAGAAGCTGGATGAGTGATGAAAATATAGCTAAAACTAGAAGCTGGATTAATATCGATGAAAACATAACTTAAACTAGAAGCTGGATGAGCGATGAAAATATAGCTCACACAAGAAGCTGGATTATCAATGAAAACAGCTCAGATTAGAAGCTGGATGAGTGATGAAAATATAGCTAAAACTAGAAGCTGGATTATCGATGAAAACATACTCAAACTAGAAGCTGGATGAGCGATGATAATAGAGCTCACACTAGAAGCTGAAAGAGCGTGAACCTTTCATCAGTGAACCATTTGTTAGTGAACCATTTGCCGGGACACCTTACACTTCTTGTCGGCGCTCTTATGTCGGCGCTCTTTTGTCGGCGCTCTTTCGACGGGGTGCCATGGGTAAATATGTAGTCTTGTTGTCAAGACCTTAAACCTCAAGACCAAGACCAAGACTTTGAACCTCAAGACCAAGACTTTGAACCTCAAGACCAAGACCAAGACTTTGAACCTCAAGACCAAGACTTTGAACCTCAAGACCAAGACTTTGAATCTCAAGACCAAGACTGAGACCCAAAAAATCACAATCATATCCAGACTTATATTCCTTACTAAAAAATTGTCACGTCGGACTAATCGTTATTTTAATGAAAACAAGAGTCTCTTATTTTATTCAAGCTAAACAACTCTAAATGCAAACTACAGAGAATTCAGAATTCGTATTTACAAAAGTCCTTCATGCGAAATGCTATTCCAAATGCCTGTTGCATTTTATAAAAGGCAATTTGCTCAGAATTTTCTGACCAAGATGTATTGTATTGTATTGTATTGTATCTAAACATTTATAAAGCGCCTCTGCCCTCTCACAGTGTTCGCTAATCAGAGGCGCTCCCAGTGCGAAAGACCCAGTTGACCCTCGTAAAGGTCTTAAACCTCTTTGGGATAAAGTAAAATCCCTTACTAACAAAGATCCTGAAAGCAACTACTCTACACACATCACTGCTGACGACCTAAACCTCCATTACTCCTCTATCTCCACCGATCAAAACTACTCCACTCCCAATTTCCGACTCACAGCCCATCCCAAATACCCCTTCATTGAAGAATACCAACTATTCTATCTTCTCGACCATTTGCATCCTACAGCCACTGGTTATGACAACCTACCTGCTTGGTTTCTTAGACTCACCGCCCCATTCTTTTCATTACCTCTCTCTCACCTTATCAATCTCTCATTCCTATCCCATTTTATCCCTCCCAAATGGAAAATAGCCATTATCCGGCCTAAAGCTAAAATCAACTCCCCCTCTCAAAATGCTGACTTCCGCCCAATTTCCATCCTCCCTGTTCTCTCCAGAATAGTCGAAAAGCAAATAGTTCAGAGATTTATATACCCTACCCTTACTCAAGCCCCCCTTGAATCTCTAGTTTCAGATCAATTCGCTTTCAGACCCACTGGTTCCACCTCTGCAGCCATAATATCTATCATGCATCATACACAACTCCTCCTTAAAACCAACGAATATGTCTCAATAATCTTCCTTGACTTCTCCAAAGCATTTGACTCTGTTAAGCACTCTGCCCTATTTGACAAAATCTCCACTCTTGATATCCCAGACCAAATCTATAACTGGCTAGTTGAATATCATCTTGAACGCTCACACCTCACTATATTCAAAGGTCGCTCTTCATCTCTCCTCCTAATCAATGCTAGTATAGTTCAAGGCTCAGTCTTAGGACCTACCAACTTCTCCATTACTGGTTCAGACCTGCACCCTTTTCAGCCTCTTAATCTTATGTTCAAATTTGCAGATGACACCTACCTCCTTACTGGATCCTCTCAAGCTCATACTATTCCATCTGAACTGCATTTAATCTCTACCTGGGCTTTTGCCAATAACCTTACCTTAAACAGCTCTAAATCTAAAGAAATGATCATTTTCCGCCCTCGACACCAATTTGACCCTCCTCCTCCATTACCTAGTATTACCCGAGTTAAAACTTTGAAGATACTGGGCGTCATCCTTCAGGATGATCTCAAACTCACAGCCCATATAGACCACCTCACAGCAACCTGCTCTTCCTCTTTTTATGCGATCAGAAAACTTAAAACCCATGGCCTTTCTTCCTCATCCATCCATAATGTAACCAAAGCCACTACCGTTGCTAAACTACTATATACCTCCCCATCCTGGTGGGGTCTTACCCTGGCTTCCGATAAAGAACGCCTGGAAAAACCCTTAAAAAAGAGCCAAACGCCTAGGTTACCTAGAACAATCCTTTCCAACAATCTCTGAACTTGCCAATATAGCCGATGCAAAACTCCTTTTCTCCATATTACACAACCCTAAGCAAGTACTTCACCAACTCCTACCTCCACTCCGACCCCTCTCCTCTCACCAACTAAGACCAAGAGCACACAACCATACTCTCCCACCCAAGGACAACTCTCAATTTATCCCCAGATCATTATATAAAAATATTTACTAGTATATTCTAAAATATTCTAATGAACTTTAATTAATTATCCATTATCAATCATGTAAGCATTTCTGCGTTTTTGTCAGATTGTCTTTTCTTCTCAATAAATGAATTTATATATAATAGAAAGTGGTTTTAAGACAGCGGAATGAGGCACTTTGGCCACCAGCTAATAAAGAGGCACATGTCAATGGAGGGAGTTGATTCCATAGAACAGGACCAATGCAAGAAAAGGCTCGAGTTATGGCCATAGTGATCCTGGCTTGTGGTACAAGAAGATCGTGGCGATTAAGCGATCGCAGTGAACGGAGGGAAGTAGCTGAAACTGGCAGACGAACAATGTCACAGAGGTACTTGGGTGCTAAGCCTGTACAGGACCGAAGGACTAAAGTGAGAACCTTAAGCTGAATCCGAGCAGTAAGGGGAATTTAATGAGGATGATCGAACATGAAAGAGGAAATATGAGACCGGCGAGGAAGTCGGGCTATTAATCTGTCCGCAGCATTTAAAACAGACTGGAGGAGGGAAAGGCAGACTTCTGGAGGCCCAATTAAAAAAGAATTACAGTGCCTCATAAAAATTCTGCCATGTGAAAAAATACGGTCTACAGGTGCTGAAATCGCTGGCACACACAGCAGCTTTTCAAGCACTGAATGTAAGTGTACAAATCGTGAGTCTGTTTTTAAATCCCATGGTAAATAACCGGAAGTCAAAGTAATTGTCCAAAACAACAGTAAAGCCTCATTCACACCGGCCGTGTAAATATTAAAGCAATAATTGAATTAGTAATTATTGGATAAATTTTTTAAATTCTTACGTTTTGTTAAATGACTGTTCATATTTACAAATTGGGTCTTGGACTCTGTCTAGCAAGACCAAGACCAAGACTTTCGGGGGGGCCCGATAGCGCATTGGATAACATCTGGCGTAGAGTGCGAGAGGTACAGAGATCGAGTCCCATAGGCGGACATGCTTTGTAGGCTGCAATTTGCGCCGTGTGTTGCAGGCTGTCTGTTCTGTTAGTAGTTAAGGTTTATCGCATAACATGTACATGTACAGCGCAGTGCGTTTGCAGGCGCTTAATTAAAGAATAAATATTATTATTATTATTATTATTATTATTATTATTATTATTATTTCAACCTTAAGACCAAGACTTTGAACTTCAAGACCACGACCATGACTTTTTGTCTCAAGACCAAGACCAAGACTTTTAAAATCGAACTCGAGTGCACTCGAGACCAAGACCTTGATTTCGAGGACAAGACTGTGAATATGACAAGACGAAATAATCTTTACCTTTGGGTGGCCGCAGCCGATTACCGTATAAACGGGAAATATGGCCGCACCAGACGAAACGGAATAAATTCCGACACCTCAGTACATATAAATGACTTTTTAAGCGACGTTCAAATACAAAATTGATTCCCTCGTCAAAAATTACTCACCTCTTCGAACGCCATCCATTAAAACACTGTCGGGTTCCATGTGGTCTTTCGCCAGGCGGCGCCATGGGGATTAAGATATTCAAGCATGGACAATATTATCTTAATCGTAATCGTAATCGTAATCGTAATCTCCAAACTTCTAAAGCACCACTCGAAGGCCAAGCGCAGGACACCAGCCTATTCACGAGCGCTACGTCAGATCAGAGGGGGTTTCCAGAGAGTAGTCCAAAGAGGTCCAAGTCCGATTTCCAAGAGGCCAAACCAAATCAAAGGGGTTTCCAAAGAGTAGTCCAAAAGAGGTCCAAGTCCGATTTCCAGGGTACCAGATCAGTTTCCAGAGAGTATTCCAAAAGAGGTCCCAAGTCCGATTTCCAGGGTACCAGATCAGTTTCCAGAGAGTAGTCCGAAATATGTCCAAGTCCGATTTCCAGGGTACCAGATCAGGAGGTTTCCAGAAAGTGGTCCAAAAGAGGTCCAAGTCCGATTTCCAGGGTACCAGATCAGGAGAGGCAGAGCAGCTATCAAGGCGGGTGTCGTTTACGGCGAGAAGAATTTGAAGGCGGAGGATCAGATGAGTCAGGGTAGGAGTACTTGAAAAGGTGAGACTTCAGTTTTGAGTGGAAAGCCCGGGGGTGATAGATAGATCGAGTAACATGAGGATGAGGATGAGGATGAAAGACAGGTTGCAATGATGATGGAGGCACTGAGAAACTGCGGAATTCAGGGGGGAGATCATTCCAGAGGCGTGGTGCTGTGTTGGATATGGCTCGGTTGGAGAACTTGAGGTTAGTAGTGACTGGGGGTCGAGAAAGACTGAGATAGGGCGATGATCGGGTGGAGCGGGTTGTCTCAATGGTAAAGAGATCACGGAGGTACTTGGGCTGGGAATATTGTAGGGAGTTGTAGGTTAGTGATAGAACTTTGAAGTGGATTCGCTCTGGGATTTTTAACCAATGGAGTCATTTGAGGACGGGAGTGATATGATGATGTTTTGGCGTTCTAGTGACATCTCTGGCTAGTGAGTTTTGGATAAGCTGTAGGCGCTTGATTTGAGTGGATTCAAGGTTGAGGAAAAGAGAGTTGCAGTAATCAAGCTTTGAATGAACAATGGAGGTTGCAATGGTGGAGGCAGTTTTAAGGTCGAGCATGGGTCTTATGAGTCGGAGGTCACGAATGTGCATGAAGCAGGAGCGCGAGAGGTTGGAGATGTGGTTAGAGAAGGAGAGGTGTGGATCAAAAGTAACACCAAGATTGCGGACAGGGGAGTCAGAGGTGAAGGTGAGGGACGATTGCAGTCTTGTTGTCCTCGAGACCAAGGTCTTGGTCTCGAGTGCACTCGAGTTCGTTTTTAAAAGTCTTGGTCTTGGTCTTGGTCTTGAGGTTAAAGGTCTTGGTCTTGAGGTTCAAGGTCTTGGTCTTGGTCTTGGTCTTGAGGTTCAAGGTCTTGGTCTTGGTCTCGCAAGACCAAGACCAAGACCGGCTGTTAATATGAACAGTCATTTAACAGAACTCAAGAATTCTGTATCAAGCCTGCTTGCATTATACGACCAATATCAATGGATGGATACAAGTCATGTTGGTCAGGAAAACCCATTGGCAGCAGCAACAGTTATTCTGTATCAGCCATGGGATAAACCATGGGAATATTTCAAAAGGACTCACTATCTGTACATTTACATCCAGTGTTTGAAAAGCTGTTGCGTGTGTGTCAGTGACTTCAGCACCAGGCCTGTAGAAAGTATTTTTTCACATGGAGGAATTTTTATGAGGCCCAGCAGGCATGTCTTGGTCAGAAAATTCTAAGCGAATTGGTTTTTATAAAATACAAAAGGCATTTGGCATAAGAGTATGCATGAAGGACTTTTGAATACAAATTCGGATTTCTCTGCAGTTTGCATTTAAAGTTAATTTGCTTGAATAAAATAAAAGACTCATGTTTTCATAAAAATAGCTAATATTCCGACTTAACAATTTTTAGAAGTCGTGACCTGATTTCGATCTTTTGGGTCTTGGTCTTGGTCTTGAGGTTCAAGGTCTTGGTCTTGGTCTTGGTCTCGAGGTTCAAAGTCTTGGTCTTGGTCTTGGTCTCGAGGTTCAAGGTCTTGGTCTTGGTCTTGAGGTTCAAGGTCTTGGTCTTGGTCTTGGTCTTGAGGTTTAAGGTCTTGACAACAAGACTGGACGATTATGAAGACTTGCGATCTTCTTTATCTCCACGTCCATTAGAGGGACGAACCTTTCGGTACGCGGCCGAATGCCCTACTTAGCTCCAGCTTTGTAATAGCGTCCAATCCTGGGTGACCTTAATAGGTGACGGGTTACGATTGGCTAAAATTTGTCACGTGAATTTATTTTTAGAGCTAGAGGACGCTGTTCTTGTGTTGTGATCTTTCTAGTAGTGTTTTTAAGACAGAACCCTGTCAAGATATTCCGAAATCTGTGGTCTTTCTTTGATAACGGGTATAATGGCCACGTTGAATATCATGTTCACTGTTTAGGGGTTGTGATGTTATAAAGGTTTCGGGGATATCCTTTCTGGTGGTTAGATCTTAGAAAGTTAGCATTAGTCGTAGTTCAAATCGCTTTGTTGCTGCCATTTTGACAGACCGAGGTCCCGGATGTGTGTGTGTGTGTGAACTGATGATTCGACTTGCTTGTAAACGTTAATAAAAATATCTTAGCGCTGTAGAAATTACGATTGGCTACCTTAGTTGATGAGGTGTATTTTCAGGTAGCGTAAGGTGAGTTTGGTGATTAAGTGGAGTTGACCACTGAGTTTTAAGTTTGCCACGTGATTGATAGGTGAACCGTGGATCATTGATTTATGCTATAAATAGAACCAGTCAAGTAAGACGAATGCTCCTTTTATTTGTACTTGATTTACAGTAGAAATAATTGCTAAAGACAGCAATTCAACAATAATTGTCAAACCAGTTGCATTGATTGATTCGAAATTGTTAATAACACAGCTTTCACTTTGTACGTTGTCTTTGCAATTGATATCTAGAAGACACGGTGAGTAAGTAAGCATAAATAATATGGCGACTGGAGGAGAAGAAGAAGGAGGTGTGAGGTCCCATCTCCACTCGGGGGATTTATATGGCGCTACCTTAAATGCTCTCGAGAATATGAAGGAGGAATTGAATGTGATGGTTGATCGGCTGATATATTCGTGATCAACCCAGACCAGTGACAGGGCTGAAAAGAACCCTGACTCACACGAGGGGTGGATTGCTAGTAGTATAGAACTGGATATACTGGCGATTTTGACCAAATCCTTGGGTCAAATCCCCTCCTAGTAGGTTCAAAAACAGTTTCTAACCTTTAGCGAAGGATGAAAAATCTCCTACGTGCACGAAGCTATAGACACGGGTCAAATAAAACCAACCAATAACTCGGTAAAAGACTAATCCTGCGTGCACATATAACATGTAAGAAAATATTTTCTTACAACAGCTTAAAGGCGCACCGTCCCAACATAAAATGGAATACTCGAAGAAAACTGTTATCGAATTAAGAAAAATCGCCAAGCAGAGCGGCTTGGTTGGATATACGAGACTGCGGAAAGCGGAGTTGATTGCTAAAATTGAAGCTAACGAGGCTCAAACACTAATCCCCTCACATTTTGCACCAATCTCACCTAATACCAGTTTGCAGATTGAAATCCCAACACAAGCACCCGCGCCAACCTCAACAGCACGAAAAGTATACAACAAAACTGTTAGCGATTAATACATGTGTTAAGGCGATTGAAAGGAACATACCTAAGCAACCAATGAAAATCGTAAGGGAGAACTTTGGGGTAATGCGAACAATAATTACTTCATATTTTAGGAAAATAATTAATAAACCAAAGTTTGAAATTCATCAAACGGCTTCAGCCATCAAGGGCTTCACGAAACAATACACGGTAGAGGGAGCTAAGGGTATTGATGCCACATCCTTTCTTAACACGGTTCGAGCACAGGCGGCCGACTTGTTGTTAAAAAATCGTCAGACAAAGACCAACTTTGTCATTACCTGCACAATGGAGCGTGTTGATATGAAGACTGGAGAAGTAGATTCTAAAGATTTTCCATTCGTTTCAAGGACTGAGGTGATTCTAGACTCCACCGATGTAAGTGAAATTTATAACAACGCGAAAGATAAAATTATTGCGTCGATGGCTACCTTCCAGATGCGTGGTAGTAGCTGGAGACTCAGAGCGGTTCAGAAATTAGAAATCAACACGGTTGTTTATAAACCGCTGAAAGGTAGTTCTTACATTCCACTACCAAAATGTTTGGCGAGTAAAAAGGGAATTATTAATATGAAGAACGAAGACGAAGAATGTTTCAAGTGGTGCGTGACGAGGGCCTTAAACCCTGTTGTGAGAGATTCAGAAAACATTACGAAAGAATTAATCAAGCAGTCTGAGGAACTTAATTGGTCCGGCATCGAATTCCCAGTAGCGGTGGATGCTAACATGATAAGCGGGTTTGAGAGAAATAATAATATTAGTATTAATGTTTTTGGTTATGAGATAGATGTTCCCTAACCTGTTCCCACTATATTTATCAAAGCATGAGAACGATAGGTGTGTAGATCTATTACTCATTTCTAACGGAGAAAAGAAGCATTATTGTTGGATAAAGAATTTCAACAGACTGATGGCGGTGCGAACAGACAAGTCCATTCATTCAATGCACTATTGTAAAAGATGTTTGCGGGGATATAGAGAGCTAGGTTCTCTACACAAACACACCGAGTACTGTTCCCAACACGACGCTCAAAAGATAGAACTTCCAGAACCGGGAACTATGTTGAGTTTTAAAAATTATTATAGAAAGATGAGAGTCCCCTTTGTAGTGTACGCCGATTTCGAAAGTTTTATTAAACCTATAGACACTTGTCAGCCAGATCCTAACACGTCCTACACCAACAAATACCAAAAACACATTCCAAGTTCTTTCTGTTATTACATAAAATGTTTCGATGATGACTTATATTCGAAAGCCCCCGTAATGTTCACGGCGAAGAACGAAGGCGATGATGTAGCGCAGATATTTATAGACACTCTTATAGACGATATAAAAGACATTTACAAGCGATTTAAATTTCCAAAAGACATGATATTCGGGAAGGAAGCCAAGGAGCTATACGACTGGGCTACTGTTTGCCACATTTGCGAAGGCGAACTAGGCGATGATCGAGTTCGCGACCACTGTCATTTAACTGGAAAATATAGAGGGGCCGCTCATAACATTTGTAATCTACGTTATAAAGTCCCTAAGTTTATCCCAGTACTGCTACATAATTTATCCGGATACGACAGTCATTTATTCGTAAAGAAATTACGAGGCGATGATAACGAAAAGATTAACTGCATTCCTTGCAACGAAGAAAAGTACATCTCGTTTAGCAGAGAAGTTGTGGTTGATAAGTTTGTGGGTAAAGAAAATAAGGAAGTAGAGGTTAAACGTGAATTACGTTTCATCGATAGTTTTCGATTTATGGCTTCAAGTCTCGACGCTTTATCGAGGAACCTAAGCAAAGACCAGTGTAAAAATATAAGCAAGCACTACTCTGGTAATCAGCTCGATCTCTTGCTTAGAAAAGGAGCGTATCCTTACGATTACGTCGATGCTATCGATCGACTGAACGAAACAGAACTACCACCAAAGTCAGCATTCTATTCGAGACTTAACGACTCGGACATTAGCGATGAAGACTACAACCATGCATGGGTGGAATGGAATGAATTCGGATTTAAAACGTTTAGAGAATACCACGATTTATATAACCTGTCCGATGTTCTCCTGCTCGCCGACGTGTTTGAGAATTTTAGAGACGTGTGCTGTGAGAACTATGGTCTAGACCCCGCTTGGTATTATACTTCTCCGGGTCTTGCTTGGGACGCCGCATTAAAGTTGACTGGAGTAGAGTTGGAGTTGTTGAGCGATTATGATATGATACTAATGGTTAAACATGGGATAAGAGGCGGTGTTAGCACAATATCACATCGTTATGGGCAGGCAAACAATAAGTACATACCCTCGTTTGATGACAGCAAGCCTTCATCATTTATAACCTATTTGGACGCTAACAATTTGTACGGATGGGCGATGTGTAAGAATCTACCCACTCACAGGTTCCAGTGGATGGGTAATGATGAGCTAAACGACTGGAGATCAACGCCGAGCATATTAGAAGTGGACTTGGAATATCAAAGAGATTTGCACGATCTTCACAACGACTATCCTCTTGCCCCTGAGAATATTACACCCGAATCTTCAACTGTGCCTAAACTCATTCCAAACCTGAACGATAAAGTAAAGTACATAGTCCATTACGAAAATTTAAAGCTGTACGAAAGCCTAGGCTTGAAGATAACTAAAATTCATCGTGGAATTAAGTTTGAAGAAAGTGCCTGGCTGAAAAACTATATCGATCTAAATACCAGCCTGAGGACCAGAGCCACCAACGATTTCGAGAAAGACTTTTTCAAACTAATGAATAATAGTGTGTTTGGGAAGACGTGCGAAAATATAGAGTCTCGAGTAGACATAAAACTAGTTTCCAGCGAGAAGCAAGCCATAAAACTAGCGGCGAAAACGAGCTACGACACTCGAACTATTTTTGATGAAAACCTAATCGCCATTCATATGAAACGTACGAAACTATATTACAACAAGCCTATATATCTCGGCATGTGTATTTTAGACTTGAGTAAGACAATAATGTACGACTTTCATTATAATTACATCAAGAAAAAGTATAAAGATAGAGCAGTTACTTTTTACGGATACGGATTCTCTAGCTTATGAAATTAAGACCGAAGACTTCTACGCCGATATAGCTCCTGACATTAGAAGTAGGTTCGACACTAGCGACTATCCTAAGGACCATCCATCCGGTATAGAAACTGGTATTAATAAAAAGGTTATTGGTATGTTCAAAGATGAAGCGGGCGGAAAACAGATCGAAGAGTTTGTAGGTTTAAGATCGAAACTGTATTCGTACAAGATGGCTGGAGTAGACCACAAGAAATGTAAAGGCGTGAAGAAGAACGTCGTCAAGAAATCTATCACTCACGAAGATTATAAAGACTGCTTGTTCACCAAACGAGAACAATCGAGAAAGATGAATGTCATTCGATCCCACCTACACGATATCTACACCGAAGAAGTCAACAAGGTGGCTCTTTCAGCGGAAGATGATAAACGAGTGATACTGGAAGATGGTATACATACTTTTGCATATGGACATTATGCTCTAATATAAAATGAGTGTTAAACAAATCGATGTCGAAGGCGTAGTTCTTCCAAATCATCCGTTAACGAATTTTGAATTATTGGATGCTGCGAAGAAGCTGAATATTCTGAATTTTAGAGGAGTTTTCGTACGAGACGAGTTGCTGAAAAAACCTAGACGGAATGAGTGTGGGATATTGAACCTAGACGATTCTAATGGGGTAGGCCATCATTGGGTCAGCTTTTTAAAGAACGGCAACGAGAAATTTTATTTCGACAGCTATGGACTGTCTCCTCCTACGGAATTAATAAAATATCTACAAAGACCGCTGCTTTACAACAGCGAACGCATACAGCCGGATAACGAAGTGTTTTGCGGTCATTTATGCTTGTACGTGTTAAAGATGACGATGAACGACGATTGCGAATTTCAAGAAGTTATAAACGATTTGCATTAAACTAATAAATAATCTTATTTAAAAAACAATGCCTGTCGATAAATTTGGACATACAGATTCCGGATCTATGCAAAGAGTAATTGCTGGAGGTGTTACTCTTAGTCAAGTAAATGCTAGTTTCCTTCGATTGGATGGAGCAAACCCCGCGACTGGAAATCTAAATATGAGTGGTCACAGCATTAAAGGCTTACCTACAACGAATATTTCGGAAGCAGGAATGGATGAGGCTCTAAGTCAGGGACAAGCTATAGATTTGATAACGAATCGCGGCGATTTACCGTCCAACGATAATCATTTGACGAATAAGAAATACGTCGATGAACGAACTGTGTCTAAAACCGCTGATACCATGACTGGCGACCTATTCTTAAGCATCGGTAGGGATCTTACGCGGAGGATGGGATGTAAGGATTTGGTTGGAAATAAAGCTTTTATTATATTTTTAGGAAATACAACGAATAAAATAGAAGGCCGATTAAACCAACCGATTACATCGCAATCGACGGATGGATTTCGTTTTAGAATAAATAATGAAACCGCCTTAGAGATGGTTAAGTCAACGGATCAGTCTAAAATAAATGTGTATAAACCCATCTTTATGCATGGCGCTCACATTACAGGCCTTCGCGATCCTAGCGGCGACGGTGATGCAGCGACTAAAAAATATGTTGATACGACTGCAGTCGGACCCGCGGTTAGCTTTTACACTTTGACTCAACAAGCCATAAACGCTAAAACTCTCACAAGAGTTTCTTTCGATAGTGTAAGATTCGAAACCGATAATGTCAGCAGTACGGGACTGACTCGTTTCACTCCTGGTAAAGCCGGATGTTATATCGTTACGACGTACATAGAATTTTGTGACACTAGTACTACCTATCATGGTAACGTCTTCCTATATAAAAATGGGGTGTCGCACATGCAAATTGCGGGTGGAGGGGGTACGGGCGGTTCGTATAATAATGTAACCCGTAGTAGCATAGTTGAGGTAATCGGCACCGACTACCTCGAGATATTCGTTTATTCAACCATCGCTACAAACATAATAGGTAGAGACTTTTCAGCGGCATTCTTGCGACCATAGTGATCGCTTATCAGCATTACTGTAGCAGAGGAGGTCGTGCAATTATACATTTACGATACATAGATTGCAGAATTTAAATAGAAATTATCCAGTTCTATTTAAATTCTTATAACTAACCGCTGCTCTCCTCTCCTCTCCTCACTACTGCTGCTCTCCTCATTACTGCTGCTCTCACTGGCAGTACTCTCCTCGCTGGTGCTGCTCTCATCACTACTGCTACTTCACTACTGCTACTCTCCTCACTACCGCTACTCTCCTCACTGCTGCTACTCTCCTCACTGGCGGTACTCTCACTACTGCTACTCTCCTCACTACTGCTACTCTCCTCACTGACGCTGCTCTCCTCACTACTGCTACTCTCCTCACTGGCGGTACTCTCCTCACTACTACTCTCCTCACTACTACTCTCCTCACTACTACTCTCCTCACTGACGCTGCTCTCCTCACCACTGCTGCTCTCGTGCACCGTAATTGCGTATCTTTTTCTCCAGATTTTACCGTTATAAGCCTTCAGCGTGGTGATACAGGTTTTAAAAGTCATACTCGCCTTATACAACGATCGGAAGACGAAGACTTCGTTAGTGTATTTGTCTAGGATTTCAACGATTGTAGGATTATTTCTAATAGTTTTTAAATACTCGTACTTGGGTAATACTTGCCTTTTCTCCTTCACCGGTTCGGGCAATTCTGATTCCAGTAAAATACCCTTCTCAACGAGTATTCTTAGCATTTCGGGTTTGTTCATATACCACGACTTTATTCCGTGTTTCTTCATTAACGATTTCAGTTGTGGGAGTTTCATGTTCTTTTTATAGTACAAAATAGTTTCTTTAATATAATACGCTCATTTTCTGTCCATCGGACTGGAAGTTTAACAACTTATCCGAAATTATAACCGCGTAACCTTGCGTATCGGCGGGGACCGCGGCGTTGAAAGTAGCTTTGATTTGGATATCGACGACCGACGATTTTAGTCGTTCCGACTGTTTACTAACATCGAAAACTATGAGCGGATATAGATCTTTATAATCAGCTGGAGCGATGTTGCTTTGCGTGATCAACGGATCCATTCCGTAGAACTTTTCGCTAAACGACGCGGCGTCTCTATAAGCTCTCGAAAATTTCTGGTTGGGAAACGATAGGTCGTAGTCGACCGCCGGATATCTCTATTGATTCATCATCACGTACATGTTTTTGAGGTTGCAATGATCGAAAATCGATGGATTATGTTCTTGGTTGCCACCTCGACCGGTTTGAAATCCTACGACAATCCACCTAGGTTTTTCAGGAGCCGTCTTGACGCTAAGACGCCAGCTAAAAGTAGACGATTGAGGAACCGATATAGTATCGCATTGTCGAGCTCGATATGCAACGGGTACCGATGCCTTCGATTCGATAGTTTTGTACAATTGCATCTTCTCCATATCCGCCGGAGTAACGTGCGGCATAAACCACGAGATTTTCACAAGGTCGACTTTTCCAGCATCCGCGGTAGCGTGTTTAAAAATAGCGTCGTCGTCCGATTTGCGAACCATCGTTAGCGTGTGCTTAAAACCGTACACTATTTTATCGTAATCCTCGCAGAATCCGAAGATATGACTAAGGGGCACGACGAAACTAAACGTTCCCCTAGCCGTTGGCTTCTGAATAAGATACGCCTGTGTGATCGCGAAACCCGCATTATCCGCTATAACCGCGGTTGCCGCAGTATCTTTACACCATAATTGGTTAAGTCCTTGTGCGAGAGCGAAGTCGTTAGGATATTTAAGCAAACCCAACATCGTCGTTGCTTGTCCTGGGTGAAATACCGTTTCGATATCTTGATTCGATAGGGAATACGCGATTTGACTGAAAAGATGCAAGAGTCCGTTGTTTGCGAGGGCCGCGGCGTCTCCATTAGCGTACGCCGTATTCATTCCATCTCCTTTAACCAACCTACCTTCGAATAGCAAGTAAGATTCGGCGGGATGGCAAAATAGATCTTGGGTTTCGATATTTATACGAATCTCGCCAGGCGTGTTAAAACCCGTTCTCGCTGCTGGTTCGTATTCGTGCCATTCGTATTTTTCGATTCCTTCGTCGACCTGTGAGGGTGCCGTAATGTTTAGAATATTCGACTGCATTTTAATTACTAAAGATTATTTATTTAAACTCATGCGAGTTTCAATCCCGCTCCGTTGTTGAGACCACGCACGAGCTCTCGAATGGACACGGCCTTCGAAGAAAGTCCGTAACCGGCTAGTATCTTATTAATATCAGTTTTAGCAGCGCCGTTATCGAATAGCCGTGCTAAGATAGCCGCATTCGATTGCGTAAGCGCTGGTATCGTTTCAACCTTTTGGTTTTCGACTACGTGAGGTGCTAGAACCCACGATGCTAAGAGTTTAGCCGCGGCTTTATCCACCAAGCGTTTACCCGCCTCTACGGCTGTATTCTTTCCAACTTGTAGCGCCTTTTTACCCAACTCTCTCGCGGCGTCTTTACCAGCGCTAAGGGTGGATGATGCGACTCGTTTACCGACATCCGAAGTGAAGAGCTTTTTGAACACTCCCATAATAGTATCCATTATTCCCGCTCCTCCTATAACGTATTTTCTCGTAAATCTTCTATTAGCGACGACGAGCATTTTTATAATTGCAACATTAAGTTTTTATACTGTTCTTTGTCGATAAAGTTTTGTCTTAATAGTTCATCGCATATACCAACGATCTCGTTTCTCACTCCCGTATTACCTGCGCCGTAGCTAGCCAAACGCAGACTCAACATTTCTACTAAAGCATTCGGATCTTGTGGAATTACGACGACTCCTTTACCCATTTTCGGCGCTTGTTTTCCAGACTTCATTTCCCATATCGGTTTAACGATTTTTCTGTACTTTTCGCTTCTAGACGATTTTGGTTTACTCGGATTGTTAGGTCGCCTCATAGCATTCGTCGCGTCTAGAATCTCGGCGTAATCGGACAGATCGTTGTCGTCGTAAATCGAATCGTTCGGTTTAGCCATCGTCACTAGCTCCCAAAGTCCTGGAGTACCGACGTAAGTCTTCTCTCCGACCGTTATATCATCGTTCTGGAACGATACGCGTGCGTCTCCGATATAAAATTTTCCGTCTTTAGAATGTAGACCGAACGTCGTATCGGTAGACTTTTTATTAGAAGCGTATTGGGATAAGTATTTCGTTGCTAGGTCTCCTAATTCTAACATTCTAACGTCTTCTACGGGATCCTCGTAAGCCTCTATCGAGGGATACTGTGGAAGCTGTATGGCTTTTAACGACGACTATATCGACGTGGGAAGCGCTTTTAGAGCGTTAGACGTGGATGCTGAATTTTCCTTAATAGTTGATAATAAAGCGTTTTGTTCTTTCGATATCGTCGATTGTGAGTCCACGATCGGCTTGTACAACTTTCCCAATTCTCGCTGCAATCCTATATCGCCTAGTTTCTCGGATAAATAATCTCGTTGAATGTTTTTCTCAGTCTTCAGAAACTCTTCGACGATAGCGTCTCTTTTGGCGGGATCGTTAATCTTTAGAAATGACATTTTTGGTTTTAAATGAATAGCATAATGTTTTTAACATACTTTGAAACGTAAGTATGTTAAAAGGTAAAATAAACGTTTTATGTTTTACGTTTTATGTTTTACGTTTTATGTTTTACGTTTTACGTTTACGTTTTATGTTTTATGTTTTACCTTTTATGTTTTACGTTTTACGTTTTATGTTTTACGTTTTACGTTTCTACGTTTTTCATCGATTTCACAAACGCGTCCTTCAACGACTCGGCTATAGTTTCTCGGCTATTTCTCGATTTTCTGATTTCTTCTTTCATTTCGTTAAATTTCACGCCTTCGTTTAGAATTAACGCGCATTCCTCGATTGAAATATCATCGTCTTCCAAAGCTCTCGAGATGTAGTCGCTGATCGTGTTGAGTTTTGCTTCGGCTAACGTTTTAATAGTTTCGTGCTTCTCCGCCTTTAGCGCGAGCTTTCTGTTGATCACACGCCCGATCGTGCTGAAAACACCCGCTCCAACCGCCAGTCCTTGTAGAACCATCGCGATAGGTGCCGCGACTATCGTAGACAGAACCGTCATCGATGAAGCGGTTAAGCCCAACGCGACTAGAGTCGATATACCGTCTACTACGTTGATAATCCTAATGCCTTTACGATACTTTTTACCTAGAGTCTCTCTTTTTTCACGTTCCCACTCGATCTCTTCTTGAATTTCAGTGATTTTCGACAGTCGGAAAGCATGAGCGCTTCTAGTGATTCTCGGCGGGATCTCTCGTTGCGTGTATTCGTTATCCATTCTTTTTATAATTATAGGATATTATTTTTAAACTGCGATATATTTGCGGTAGTTAACGAAACTTAACGAATCGCCCTCGATTATACTGAGTCGTTTTGAATAGTAATTTCGATGTCTTCTACTTGTCCGGTAACGACTCCATCTCGTAGACAGCAGCCGCTCGCTTCGATTTCCTGTCTAAGCGAAACAAAACACGATCCTTTAGTCATTCGAACACCTAGTCCTAACGTCACCGTAGCTGTTTCTCTAGGTTGAATCGTTACACTTATTTAGGAGACTGATTAAAGCTGGTTATCTTCCTGTGGACTACCCTAGATTCGAACAATTGATCCGTACTGCTGATTCTAAACTTTTCACGGTCGTCCTTACATGTCCTAAACATGTGCTTCATGTGCTATTACCTCCTGTTAAGCATACTGGTTATACTTTGCGACCCCGTGTTCATAATCGGGTTCTCTCGACTGCTGACAGTCTAGCTCGTAAATCTTTCAAAATTAGGATGATTTTCACCGGAATATAGGCCTTAGTACTTTAACCTGGACGTGATATACATGTGTAAACCAAAATGCGGTTAGCAGTTGGATTAATAAAGGATATACTTACTTACTTACTTACTTACTTACTTACTTACTTGTTGCGTAAAAATCTCCCATCTTAGTCCACCCAGTTGCCTGCAGGGTGTATGCGTCACTCTTTTCAATGTCCAACGCACCTCTTTCGGCTGGGTTCTAACTTCGACCCGTCGAGTGGGTTTCGTTATAAATTTATGGATAGGCCTGTTGAATCCTGACATTTTATTTATACGAGGATTATTTTTAAAGCAACATACCGAGAATCGGAATATTTTGGAAAGGTGAATTAGGTCCTAGTATAAACCCGCTACCTGTTTTCATATACAACCCGCTACCCGTTTTCATATACAATCCCGCTCCCACCGTACCGCCTTTCGGCCACGGAGACAGATACAGCCCATTTCCGTCCGGTCTTACTTTACAAGCCAGGTCGCCTCTGTTAACGTACAATACTCCCGATCCGCTTATTTTATCGACAAGTTTCGATGTAGCCGCGGAACCTAATCCGGTTGAAGCGCCCTGTGCTAAACTAGGTAGTACGCTTGAAAGAAGAAATTTTCCGGCAGTAGCTAGAAATGGTAATAAAGCTCCGATAAAACCGCCTTCGACTTTCTTATTATACTCTAGTTGCGTTTTACTCATTTTGATCGTCGCGCCCTTTCCGTTCTGGCAAGCTTTCGCCGTTTTGTTAATTTGCGCTTTCGTAAGAGCTAAAACCTGGTCTCCCTCCAGATCATCGTGAGATAGTCTAATACTAACACCGTCGACTCCCGCGTCAAGCGCTTGTTTAATCTTGATTTTTTGTCCTTCCGAAATATTAACGCGTACGTTTGTGTATCGATTCATTTTATATATAACTAATATAAACTTTTAATAATCTTCACACTTCTAAGTAAGTAAGTAAGTAATCTTTTATTAGTATAAGACAAACGCTCATACTTTACAACAATACATACAAAAGGATCACAATATCAGTAATACTGTAAGACAGTTTAAACACAAGCAATTCTATATAATGTCTTATTTACATACATATACATTATACAGTATTATAAACAATAAACGATAGTGTCTTATTTACATACATAGGCCTATCTATAACTAAAGTTATGATCTAAGCCTTACATTCTAAGGAACATAAGCATTACTATGGTCTACAAAAAGAGCCAGTTTAGATATCAGAACAGGTACTAGAACCAGCATTAACCCAGTTTTTATACTTGTACAGTGAGCGAATGATGAAGGATTTCTTATGTAGCAATGTATTAAAGTGCGGTAATTCAAAAGCATGTCCCCTTTTTCTTAAGTTGAATTTATGAAGGTGCTCTGCAGGCAGTAATTGGTGAAGACAGTGTTGGGGTGACTGGATGCTTTTGAAGAACTTCAATTCAATTTTTTCACAAAACTTCTCTAAAGTTAAACCATCACCACTAAAGAGGTTACTGCGCCCAGCCCTGCGCAAAAAAGATTCAATTTTTCCACCCAGCTCAGCCGACAGGAATCCCCCCCAAGATGGTATGGCATACGTTAGTCGGGAGACTACAAGGGCTTGAAAAATGTTCTTTAGTTTGCTGGGAGGCATTCCTTGAGATCGGAGGACTTTTAGGGGGTATAGGCGTTGGCTGCATATCTTCAAAATAAATGAAACATGGTCATCAAATTTTAAGTCTTCTCGAAAAAGAACACCCAGCAATTTGACAATTTTTACTCTTTCAACATTGCTGATAGGATCCGGAAGAGATAAGTGTCTTGGATTCGGTCTATGAAATACAATTTCTTTAGTCTTGGAAAAATTAAGTGTCATTCTGTTCCTGGAGGCCCAATCCTTAATATTATCAAATTCAGATTCCAAGCTAACAGGAGAATTTTGGGGGGTGAGAAGGTTAGTATCATCTGCAAATTTGAAAAGGATGTTGGACAGAGAGACGGGTTTAAGATCGCTCTCCATTACAATGTAGAGGGTGGGACCAAGACCAGACCCTTGGATAATACTGCGATTAATGGAAGTAGAATCAGAAAGTACATTGCCATATTTGAGGACTTGAGATCGACCACTTAGGAAGTCAATGACCCAATTTGAAATTTCAGGCAGCATGTTTAAAGCCATGACTTTAGGTATTAGAACTGAATGGTCAACAACATCAAAAGCTTTAGAGAAGTCGACTAACAAACAACGCACATAAGAGTTACTTTCTAGCATCTGGGTGACGTGATGTAGAAAGAAGGTGAGTGCACTGGTACAACTGCCAGTTGGTCTGAAGCCAAACTGATTCTCTAGAGCTTCTTGGGGCAAATTGGAATAATATGAAACTCTAATATGAAAAAAAAAAAACTCTAATATCTCTAATATGAAACTTGATCGACATCGCTTCCCCTCTAATGTTGATTAGTTTTCCATTTTGGTCGTTAAGTCTCGTTTCCATCGATGAAATCCTATGCATCGTAACGGGGAGATAAATTAAATTAGCTGGGATTTGGATGATCTTATAACCCGGTCCAACGCTAGGAAAAAACGAATATATCACATTCGTCGTTGATCCATTCGAGTACGAACCTCCGATTATATCGCTAGTTACTCGAAAGCTGTCTATGTTCATTATGTTCACAATGTTCTCCGATTCGTTATACCCAGCTATGTATAGACGACTTTCGAAACCTAGAACGGTTCTGATCGAGTTCGCGGTTGTAAAATCGACCTCGTAATCCTGGGCGATAGTCAACACCGCCTTCAACGTATTAGTGTTCGGTTCTAACGTAATGCGATATTCTTCGTTTCCGACATCGTAATGGCCGTTCTCTTTCATGATTTTCTTCACATAGTCGTTTATATCCGTGAGTTCATAGGACCCTTCCGGAATATCTACGTTAAACCACGTCACACCATTATCCGGGAATACCGGAAGTTGTTGTTGCTCGCGTCTATGTTCGGAAACACGTAGTAAGTATACAAATCGACTAGAGCCATTTCATACTTTTTGGTTCTATCTAGTTCGATTATCGGATTGTTTTTCGTTTGTATTCGTGCGGTTCTTGTCTTTTCGTTGTCTACCAAAATGTAAAACGATGATTTCGGATTCGTGTTAGTCGCAGTCTGTGCTGTGTTCACCTGTATCTTCACGAGGAGTTCTTCTATTTTTACTAGTATATTATATTATTTTAATTCAGAATTGGGAATGTAAAATTCATCCAATCCGCGTCGGTATTTACCGCTGCTCATTTTACTCGATAAGTCGATAACTACGAATTGATGCGGTTGTTTCCACGTCTCCTCGCATAGGTTTACGAATTCCTCTTTTAGCATGTCCGTACTTACATGATCGTTGTAGATATGAGAAACATTCTTCCTATCTTGGGGAAATAAAGAAATAAAGTTTGCGTTCTCTCTGATAGTCTGCCTAGGCAATTTAAAATAATTCTGGGCGAGGTACAAACAGTCGACGTTACTATGTCTGCCCCTAATATAATACGTTTCGCATTTGTTCTGCTTTTCTAATTGTAAATCGTCAAAAATCATCAAGTTCTTATATTCGCGGCTCAACTCTCTAGGATCTGGAACGTCGTTCGCGGATTCGTAAAATCTGCATTCAATATCCGACTTGTCTCTTAGACTTTTCGACATCTCTTCTACAACGCACGCTGGAGAAATATTAGACCTCATTATCTCGTCTCGAATGTCAAACAGCCCGATGATCGTTTCTTTAGGCAGTTTTTCTTCGAATGCCTTTTTAAGAATTTTATACTCCGGTTGAAATAGAGATTTTCCGAATACTTGTAAATTGTTATAGTCGAGCCATCCGGGTCTCAAAAGTAAGTTTAACAATAACGTCGTCTTACCGCATCCCGATTTTCCTACTATTACACCTCTTATACTTCTAGGTAATAAATAAGTTGTTATTAAATCTCTTCGACTGTAAATCGTTCCACGTTAAGTCTTTCACTTCCATTTTAAATATATAAAACTTCTATATTAAAAGAGAAATGTATTGCGTGAAGTGTAAAATACAGACCGAAACTAAGGATATACAAGATGTTGTGGCTAAGAATGGGAGATCCATGCAAAGAGGTGTATGCGTTGTATGCGGTAAAACAAAGCCTCAATTCGTAAAAGGAGCCGCTGCGAAAGGCGGAGATGTAGTCGGTTCATTGAATTCGGTTACTAGAAACGTAAAGTTACCTTGGGCTAAATATCCTGGCGAGATGCATCTTCCAGGTCATCAGTTTACCGGCCCCGGGACTAGATTGGATTTGAGACTGAATCCTGATGGCACTCCTAAAGATTGGAGTAACCCCATCAACAGAGTAGATAACGCGGCTTATCACCACGACTTGGCTTACGATCGACACACTGATACGGCTTCTAGGAATGTTGCCGATAGAGCGATGATTAATGATTTGAATAATATTCCTACTCCTAGCTTGCGGGAACGAATAGAGAGGGCTATAGTCAAGCCTATATTATCTACTAAAGTGAGTCTCGGGTTAGGTTTAAAAAAGCTTAGAATTACAACCCGATCCGAAATGGACTGATCAATATTATTAGCGAATGAATTACATAAACCAGTAGTAAAACATTTTAGAAAACGGAAGGTGTACGTTAGTGGGATAGACGAGATATGGGCTGCTGATTTAGTCGATATGCAGTCCTTCGCTAAAGATAACGATGGTGCGAAATACCTGTTAACCGTTATAGATGTGTTTTCCAAGTACGGATGGATCGTGCCATTGAATGATAAGAGTGGGAAATCTACAGCTGACGGCTTCGTGAAGATACTCAGGAGCGGACGAAAGCCCGTTAAATTATGGGTTGATAAGGGAAAAGAGTTTTATAATAAAGATGTAAAGCATTTGCTCGAGTTGTACTCTACAGAGAACGAAGAAAAATCTTGCGTCGTTGAGAGATGGAACCGAACAATGCGAGAGAAAATGTTTAAGTACTTTACAGCTAATTCAACGAGAAAATATATCGATATATTAGATGGAATGGTTAGTAATTATAATGAAACAAGACATTCTTCCATTAAAATGACGCCAGTTAAGGCTAGTATGAAAGCGAATGAAAAGACTGTATTTATGAATTTATACGGCGGAGAGGACATACACCCTATCGTGCCTAGATTCTCGATTGGGGATAAAGTTAGAATAACTAAAAAGAAGCATATATTTCAGAAAGGATATACCCCTAGATGGACGGAGGAAGTTTTTATAGTATCCCGGGTTCAATACACGGATCCACCAACTTATAAGATTACTGATTCTAACGGCGAGGATATACAAGGCTCGTTCTATGAACAGGAGCTACAGAAGACTACCCAAGAAATATATAGGATCGAAAAAGTGATTAGAAAACGCGGGAAGAAATCGTTCGTTAAATGGGTTGGTGTCGCGGTCGACTCCTTCGATCGCAACGACGAACCAACGAAGGAACTATTAAAAGATCTTTAATTAAAAATAAAGTCGATTAAGTGTAAAGTAAGTCAACTCGTCTATCAAATATCACAATCGTAGACAGCACACAGGTTGGCTGGTCTCGATTGAACGTCATACGATCAATGTTTCAACGCTTACAAATCTTCGTCAAAAGGCCCTTAATGTACATCAGGTCTATCTTATATAGAGTTCTCCCGGATTCCAGAACGTTCTGTGACGTCACTGTACTTTTCCCTGGAAAGTCCTACTGAACACGTATATCCTTGTTGCATGCACCGAATTAATGTTGACAGCTTGCTGCAGAATTTTCCGTGCGATGTAAACAAGCTTGTTGACGCGTCGGTTTTCTTCCCTTGATGCATGCACCCGCGTAGACCGCGACATTCCCTCCGCCCTCAGATGATGACACGTCTTCAGCACCATCTCGAACGGGTCATCACGATCAAGCCGGGCCTCCAGACTCCATCTCGACACAGCATACACAAACAAAACAAAACACATCAGTTAGTCAATTTATCTATACAATTTGCGGGCTCGATCCTTGTGTGTCGGGCCATTTCCCCCCTTCACCATCCGAGTCACAACCGAGAGAGGAAATCAGCCACCGTGTTCTGACGTCCAGGACGATATCGAAAGTCCACGTTAAACTCTTGCAATGCTAACGCCCAACGAGTCAGTTTCGCACCCTCAGGGCCTGCATCCGTGAGACAAGACAAAGGACCACGATCTGAACAAATGACCATCCTTGATAAGAATATCCATGACTTGAATCGCTCAAGTGCCCAAACCACCGCGAAAGCCTCTCTCTCAACCGTAGACCAATGCATCCGTGTATCCGCAAGTTCAAGACCAGCAAAAGCAACCGGTTTCTCTCGACCTTCCTCGGTCCACCGAAACAAGCAACACCCGACCGCGGCGGCACCCGCGTCAACACCCAAACCAAATTCCCCAGTGAAATCAATGGTATGCAACTGTGTAGCTTTACTGAGATCATCCTTTAACTTATCTAGTGCTTCTTGATGCTTTTGCTCCCAAGGCACCTTCGTAGGTATGTTATCTCGTGTCAAATCAGTTATTATCCGTGCTTTTTCAGCTAAAGCAGGTATAAAACTTCGAAAGTAACTGAAAAAACCCATAACCTTTCTAACTTCTTTCTTTGTTGTTGGAGGATGGATATCATTGATCGTAGCGATCTTACCTGGATCAGGTTCAATACAACCTGACCCTACTATACCAAATTCTTCATCTTGATCAACAATTACTGAACAGCTATTGATCATCGCTTGTTCGAGTCGTTCATGGTATCGCTTGATCTTATTTGCGTGTAAATGTCTTTGTTTTCCCTCTATTTCTACTATATAAGAATATGGGGATTTAACCTTGACTACGGTAGCAGGTCCTTGCCATCGACTATAAAATTTAGAACTACCAAAATCTGGTGCTAATACTGCTACTTTATCTCCAACTTCGTATTTTCTGTCAGTACTACGCAAGTTATAATAATCTGCATACCGCTTTGTTTCTATATCACTATAGTAATCTGCATAAACTTTCGCGAATTCGAGGTTTTCCTTCAGTGATTGGAGATACTCTTCGGGTGATTTACCTAAGTTAAGAGGTACTTTTCGTTCGCCAGCCCACGATTCCTTCAACACACTAAGTGGACCCCGAGGAAGAGTTCCATAAACCATAGTGAATGGCGAAATATGAGTCGTGCCTGAAGGTTTTTCTCTAAGGCTCCACAGAACAAACGGTAACAATTGGTGCCATCCACGAGGATCAGATTGAGCAAGCTTAAAGATCATGGTTTTCAAGCTTTGGTTGCATCTTTCAACCAATCCAGCTGCCTCAGGATGTCCAGGGGTATTAAATCTGGGACTACAACCCATTCGCCGCAAGAATTCTTTCGTCAAACGACTGGTAAAGTTGGTACCACAATCAGAACTGATGATCCTTGGAATAGAAAAAGTTGTAAAAACTTGCAACAGAGCTTCACAAACTCCCTTTGCATTCAGCGATCTAAGAGGATACGCCATCGGCCAACGAGAAAATTTGTCCACCAGAACCAAAGCATAATTGTACTGGGGTTTCGATTTGTTGGATTCTCCAGTCACTACCATAGGGCCAATACAATCCATATTTAGATGGTTAAAACAGAGTTCATCCGCCCTCGGAATAGGAGTGATCGGGACTCGATCTGCCACTTTAACTGGAGTTCTTAGTTGACAAATTTGACAAGACGCACAATATTCGCGAATCCTCTCATCCATTCTTGGAAACCAAAAATTTAATTTGATCCTGGCTCTCGTTGCCTTAAAAGCCATGTGCCCAGCACATGGGGCATCGTGTGCTACTCGCAAGACAACCTCGATTCTATCTTCCGGTAAACATAATTGATTAACCTTATGTCCCATAATTTCCCCTTTGTGGTACAGGAGGTTATTATCTATAAAGAAATTATTTTTATTCTGTCTCGCTTGTTGCCAGCAAGATATAAGATTGTGACAATTCTGTTGCTCACGCAATAAAGTATCATTATTCGCTACTCCCTCATCAGACTTGAACTCTGTTGACTCAACATCAAGAAAATTATCTGAATCATCAACTAGTTGCTCCTGAGAATATTCATTCACTTCTGACGGCAAGGATTCGTTGCTGTTACTTTTCTCGATATTAACTTCTAAGTTATCTTCTTCTGCCCCTTTATTTATTTGTACACATCGATCTACGCCAGCTACCATCACTACATATTGCGAACTATCCCTTAATAGGTTCACAACATGGGGTGTCAAAATAACCCGTTCATTTAGTTCAGGGACTGCAGCGAACATGACGCACAAAGATGGCGCAATGTTTGTCGTTCCTTCCATTGAATTAGCTAATTTCATTTGTAGGTATACTACATCTGCCTTACATCCTTCTCCCTGAAAACCAATTATATTAATCCGTTTAATCACGGGTAAGTTTAGTGACTCAATTAATTTCTTATCAATACAACAAATTTCTGCTCCTGAATCAGATAATGCTGGCTGAGAAGGGAGATCTTCAATCTGTACATTGATATACGACCTCTCGTGTAATCCCTCAATACTATTCTCGTATACCCTTACAGCAGTTTCCAACCCTATTGGTTTAGAATTATCCAATAAATTCCCTTGCTTTACCTGTTCAGGTATCTCATGCAACACGTTGACCTTCTCAACACATGAGTCGATCACTTCTTCAGTTGGGTTCCCAAATATACAAGTACTCACCTTTTTAGAACTTGGTTTGGTCTGGCACTCCCTTGCCATATGACCCTTCTGATGACATAGGAAACAGAGACCCTTTACCTTGGCCTCCTCCTGAGACACCCTCGCACCTATCTTGGCTTCACCCCTTATTTCCGGTTTGGGAGACTTGGGTTGAGCTGTCTGGTTATTGACTTGAACATGTGGTTGACCTTTCGTCCAATTGTTATACTTCGGTGTCGGATGACTACGGCATACTAAGTCATTCCCACCATCATGCGACGCTACATAAATGTCAGCCGCATTAGCTATGTCTTCACAGCTCAACCACTCCTCTTTTTCTTGGGCCAAGATATAATCTAAACAAGCCTTCGACAAGGACTCCTTAAGCCGATCCGCAACCAATAAACTTACAAGTTTATCAAACTCATCAGTTATCTTTCTACTTTTCAAATAATACATAAGAGCCACACGCAATTTGGATGAATAGATCGTAAATGATTCGTCCGATGCTTTGTGCAACGACCAAAATCGGGCTCTAAGATTTGAAGGGCTTATCTTAAACTCCCTTAGCAAAAACTCCTTCAGGAATTTGTAGTCATGGAGCTGTGCCTCAGTAAGGCGCATGGTTAATGCCTTAGCTCTTTCACTTAAAATGGCTAGCAATAATTTTGCTCTAACATCTTCATCCACCTCATACACATTAAACAAACCATCCAAGTGATCAAAGAAACCTGGAATTTCTATAGGGTCGGAAGGAAATTTCCAAAGAATATTCTTGAGGGCATCACTATAACGCTTAGTACGACTTGCTAAAGAATCTCTAACATTTCGTTCTTCCTGCTTTTCCTTCCTCTCCCTTTCTTCTTTCTCTTTCCGTTCCTTCTTTTCTCTTTCTTCTTTCTCTTTCCGTTCCTTCTTTTCTTCCTCTCTCCTCTTTTCCTCCCTTTCTTCCTTCTCCTTCCGTTCCTCCCTTTCTCTTTCTTCCTTCTCCTTCCGTTCCTCCCTTTCTCTTTCTTCCTTCTCCTTCCGTTCCTCCCTTTCTCTTTCTTCCTTCTCCTTCCGTTCCTCCCTTTCTCTTTCTTCCTTCTCCCTTTGTTCTTTCTTTTCTTCCTCTCTCCTCTTTTCCTCCCTTTCTTCCTTCTCCTTCCGTTCTTCATATTTACGGATTTCGAACTCCAGACGGCGCTTCTGCAGCTCGTAATCCACTCCTGTTGGAGATATTGGACTACCCTTAAATTCCTCTTCCTCTTTTCCAATCTCCATGGCCCATTCTTCCATTAATTGATTTCGATCCCATGACATAACATCATCTTCGTCCCTTCCTGCCTTCATAAGATACACCCTAAGGCGCTCAGACGACATTTTGCGAATATTCGCTTGCATCTCTGTTGTCAACGCTTCCATTTTTACAAACAGTCAGTCAACAACAATCAACAACAAAAAAAACAGACACCACGCGGCAAACCCGCCACACAAAAGGAAAATTCCACAACCCAAAGTGCAACTATTCAGTATCCAAAGAAGTACACTCGCCAAGTACGCAAAAACTATACAAGCTCACGCAAGTCTGGCCTCGATCACAACAATGGATCAAATTTCAAAGAAATAATCAGCAGATATTGAAAGAGAAATAATGGCTGCCTCCCACTCGGCTGCAACTCCACTCTCTTTTCTCCTTCTCAGCCACGACAACACCTAGGATCTTACCCGTATGTTGACTGCTGTCTTCTGCTGTCTCAGCCGAACGACGCACTTCGTCCGTCCGACTGTCGTATGCCGATTCACCCGTCTCCCACGGTAGAAAGGCGTCTCGATCCGCTCGCTGTCTGGAACAGACCGTCTCTTGATCCTCCGGGTTGACTCCTTCCTCCGCCGGCTCGCGTCTTCTTCACCGGATCCAACACCGATGATCCCGCCGCTGCCACCAATAATGTCGCGGTCGACTCCTTCGATCGCAACGACGAACCAACGAAGGAACTATTAAAAGATCTTTAATTAAAAATAAAGTCGATTAAGTGTAAAGTAAGTCAACTCGTCTATCAAATATCACAATCGTAGACAGCACACAGGTTGGCTGGTCTCGATTGAACGTCATACGATCAATGTTTCAACGCTTACAAATCTTCGTCAAAAGGCCCTTAATGTACATCAGGTCTATCTTATATAGAGTTCTCCCGGATTCCAGAACGTTCTGTGACGTCACTGTACTTTTCCCTGGAAAGTCCTACTGAACACGTATATCCTTGTTGCATGCACCGAATTAATGTTGACAGCTTGCTGCAGAATTTTCCGTGCGATGTAAACAAGCTTGTTGACGCGTCGGTTTTCTTCCCTTGATGCATGCACCCGCGTAGACCGCGACAGTTGGGTACTCGGACTCGTTCAATTCTTGGGTCGATTTCGATAACTTGATGACATTGTGAAACGATTATTCAGAAATGCTATTACGAAAAAAATGTCCCAGGCGCTTAGTTTTCCTACTACTCACTCAGACTCGTTCAATTCGTGGGTAGACTTAGTGATCATATGATGGTGAATAATATCGAAACTTCCTGCCAGACTAACGTCATAATTCCTCCTACGGTGTTTCCGTCTCGTGACGGTGAGTCTACCCGCGTTGGCGTTAAGCAAACGTTCTCTCTATTCTGATAACTCATGTTCATGAATGTACACTGACCTAGAGTATATAATAATATGGTGTGACCAGGGACCCTGTCACAAATTCAGACGAAGCGTGACAGGGTCTTTTTCAAAACATATTCGACCGAGGCGTGACAGATTTCTGTGAAGATGGGTGATGAGCTTCAAAATTTCATACGAGTTGGTGAAGATTCGCGAGAGGATTCGGAAGACAAAGGTAGACTGGTACATTTAATGAAAAAATATAACTCTTTTTATATAACATACCTTATGCGGCTGTTTAAGACGACGACATGTTAACTGGTTTCCATCTAGCTGATCAATGAACTCGCTTTCTCAGAGGACGATCTATTATATTATATCGCTACATTGTAGGCCTATGCGGTTTATTTTATAAATCCAGTTCTATACTACTTCCACGGTATACGATCGAGATTTTATAAATCTCTTAACGGAATTCTATATTCGTTGTAAAACAAGCACAAAGAACTTGTTATGGATGGATGGAAGGATGGATGGGTTGATGGACGGATGGATGGAGCATAATTCTATTAGACCATGTTCACTATGGTTGAGACTAATTATACGAGAGACTGCCTCCAGCAATCTAAGCGGCTCTCCGTTACATGGTTCAATTTTCTGTATCGCTGCAACGGAGAGACATAGCAGCCATTGTTCATTAATTAGCGTATTACGACGACGACATATAGAGACGGTATTGTTCCAACCATTGAGCGCATGATCCTACTGGGATTTCCAGCGGGGGCGGCATCTATAGGCTCGTGCACGGAGGATTAGCCTTTAACGAGTTATTGGTTGGTTTTATTTGACCCGTGTCTATAGCTTCGTGCACGTAGGAGATTTTTCATCCTTCGCTAAAGGTTAGAAACTGTTTTTGAACCTACTAGGAGGGGATTTGACCCTAGGATTTGGTCAAAATCGCCAGTGTATCCAGTTCTGTACTACTATTGCTTCCTACTCGGAAGCCGCGGATATTATGGATTCGGTCCCATCTAGGCCTTTAACCTGGAGTCCTGTGACTGAAATGGAGAACCCCTCCTATCAAACTCATCTCTCTGCTGATACAAACTCCATCGCCTATCATCCTCTCGATCGAACTATACATAGCCCGAAATGGATGTTCCCTGAGAAAGGTAGATCAACTGACATGGCCACAGCAGCTGAAGCCTTGCTGGCTATGGCCAAGGGAGGAAATAGGGTAGATGATCCCTTAAGTTTCAGTCCTGAAGCGAGGGATGCTCCCAGGGTTGAATCCTACCTTGAGGATGAGGAAGGGAGTCCGTTACACGATGAGTTAGTCGAAAGGTTTATGGAAAGATCAGGTATTTTCTTGATTTGATCAGGGAGGCTTAGGATGATGAATTCAGTATTGGAAGGGTCAAGGCAGAAGAGATTGGATGACATCCATTGTGAAATAAGGTTTACCACGTTGAGTACTTGGGTGATGGCGGTGGAAAAAGAGCCTGGAGAGAATGATATGAAAAGTTGGGTGTCATCTGCATAGAGATGGTGGTCGACAGAGGAGGATTTTATGAGATGGCTTAAGGGTGTGGTATAAAGGATGAAAAGTAGTGGACCCAGGACGGAGCCTTGAGGCACACCACAGGAAAAAGGGAGGGGTTGTGAGCAGTGGGTGAAGGCTTTAACAGAGAAGGATCGTGAAGACAAGTAGGACTGGAACCAGAGTAGAGCAGTGCCAGAGACGCCAAACCAAGAAGATAGTCGTTGAAGAAGGAGGCTGTTATCAATGGTGTCAAATGCAGCGGAGATGTCAAGAAGACAGAGGCAGGAGACTTGTTGATGGCTGACGGCAGAGACCAGTTTATTGTAAAGAGAGGCAAGTAAAGTTTCTGTGGAGTGGTGTTTAGTGAAGCCAGATTGGTGGGGGTTAAGAAGTGAATTTGAAGAGAGGTAGTCATTTAGCCGAGAAAGGACAATTCGTTCTGTTAGTTTAGAAAGAAAGGAAAGATTGGAGATGGGACGATAGTTGGATAGGTTTTCTTTGTCAAGGTTTGCTCTTTTAAGGAGAGGAGTGACTAGAGAGTGCTTAATGGCCATTGGAAAGTTGCCGGTAGAGAGTGAGAGATTGATAATTTTTGTGATTACAGGAACCAGGACAGAGGCACAGTCTTTTAGAAGAGAGGTGGGGATAGGATCAAGTTCGCATTGCTTGTTAGGGAGAGAGTTTAAGAGGAGATTCACTTCTGCTTCAGAGGCGGGTGAGAGAATTGGGAGCGATGACTGAGAGGTTGGAGGAGTAGGGTTGAGAGAAGGGGGTGAATCAGTGCTGGAGGAAGCAAGGGGGTAAGTTTGTCCAGAAGAGATTGTAATGTAAAGCGAATGGATGAGATTTTGTCTGAAAAAAAATGAACAGAAGGTATCAGCAACAGAGGAGGAGGGAATGCAGCTTGGCAGTGGGGATGGAGATTTGCGATGAAGGAGGGTGTTAACAGCTTTCCAGAGATGTCTAGGGTTTGAGGCGCTGGAATGGATAAGTGAAGAATAATATTTCTTTTTGGCAGCAGCGATGAGTTTGTGGTATTTGTTGGTAGCTGATTTCAAGGTATTGAGGGCTTTAGATCTAGCTGCAGGGTCAAAAGTGTGCTGGTAGATGTGTTCAAGACGCCTACGGAAAGTTTTAAAAGCTTGAAGGTAGGAAGTAAACCAAGGGTTGGTGGAGTGTGAACTGGGTTTGGTGATAAGTGGCGCATGAATGTCAAGGAGGTTGGAGAGTGTGGAATTGTAACAGGAAAGGAGGTCATCGAGGCAAGAGGGAGGATTGAGAACCAGTTGTGAGTCGAGAATATCTTGGATGAAGGCCTGACGGTCAATGGACCCGGTGAGACGGTAAGAATGAGTAGAAGGAGGAGGCCGAGGAAAAGGATTGATTTCAAGGTCAGCCATGATAAGATAATGATCAGTAATATTAAGAACAGAATGCGATAGTTTGGGAGATAAGAGGGAAACAGCAGAGGTGATGAGAAGATCAAGGGTGTGATTCTTGATATGGGTCGGGAAATGAACATGTTGGGTGAGATTGACTGAGGACAGGAGGTTAAGAAAATCTGATGCAAGAGGGTCAGAGGGGTTGTCTACATGAATGTTGAAGTCGCCGGTTAGTAAGAACTCGTTAGGAGTAGTGGCAGCAAGAGAGAGTAGGGAACCAAATTCATCAAGGAAGATAGAGGGTTTGGAGGAGTAGGCAGACGAGGTGGGAGGGCGGTAGATATTAAAAACTGTGAGCAGGTCGGAAGCAAGGCGAAGAGTTGTGGAGGAGCATTCGAAAGAGCGGAAGGTATGGCGAGAGGAATTTAGGACGACAGCTGGTTCACGAACCAAGAAGGCAGTGCCGCCACCAGAAATTTTTGCAGATTTTGAGGAGGAGATGATACGAGGAAAGCTTATCAGAGTGCAGTCAGAGAGGTGAGGGCCAGAGGACGAAGTGGAGATCCATGTTTCTTGTAGGGCAATGAGATCGGGTGGTCGAGAGCAGGTGACAAGATCACTTAAGGCAATTGAGTTTTTTGGGTTAAGAAACGACCGAATATTTAGCGAATAGAGTACAAATTTCTTTTTGAGAGACCTAGATATATGAAATGAGGAGTGTTTGCTTGGACCAGGATTTGTTTTGATGTCACCGGAAAGCAGCAGAGTGAGCAGGATTTGACGGGTGTTTCAGTATGAGAATTGTAGAAAAAAGACTGGGGGGTTGGACCTTGATTCATGTGGAGTTTGGGTGTGAAATGAAGACTTTACTATGGGGTCCTAAGAAAGACTAGGGGGTTGAACCCCCAACCCCCCTGACAATTCTCACCCTGGGGTGTTTATGGCAGAGAAATGAGCTGTACGACGACGAGTGATGAGAAATGAAGCTGACGGAATGGTGTTGAAATGAGGATATTGTTCAGTGGCTGTTGGCGCTGTTGAACTGGGGCACGAGAGGTGTTTAGGTTGAATGGGATTTAGAGAGAGACGGATGAAAATACACACAGAAAGTAGGCATTTTGAAATATTGGCCAAGATGGCGGAAAACGCTAAACAGACAAAGACATGTGCGCCTCGCGGTAGATTAAAAATTAACCTGAGGAGTTTTAGAGGCAGTTTTGGTAATTTTAAATGAAATAGGATGGATCTGACCTGATATCCTGAGAAAAAGAACCAAGAAAGAAAATTAAGCCAAAAGCGGGAACGATGAAAAATAAGAAAGTTGATGATAAGTCAACATAACGCTTGAACAGCTATACTGGTACCCTAATCTTAAGTACGTTATCAATCAATAAAATCCAAATCGTATCGTAATCTCGAAAAATCTGCAGCGCTAAAAAAGCGAAGTTGCGGGAACCAGCTTACTCACAGGCGCTTTTTTAGTCAAATCAAAATCGACAGACAGATAAGCGTGAGGTCTTGGATCCAATTGATCCAGCAAATTATCGCCCAATTGCCAATGTTGAATGTTACGTTTATTTATAAGATTCTCGAACGTATTATTGCTAATCAGCTGATTGTTTATATGGATGTGAATTGTTTGCTCCCTTCTCATCATCGCCCAGTTAGTTACATCGGTAAGAGTCTTGGCTGAGCGTCTCATGCGACTCTGTGTTAGAGCGCATGCGGACCGCGGTTCGCTTCCCGAAGGTGGCTTCTTTCAGAGATTTAAATCGGGCTAGCACGGTCCCAACACGGGGACCTTAAATGGCGTGGCACCCATTCAAACGGGCAAGCGGTGGTGAAGGATCTCGCCCGATCAATTCATTGAAAAACGAGCAGGGTCGAGGCCATATACGGTCGCTATAGAAAATCGCGAACATTTACATTTACATCATTCTGGGTTTCGTAAGAACCATTCCACTGGAACCCTCTTAGCCTAATCCGTGTCCTGTCTGACTTCTATGGTGCTATATCGGATGTTGGGCATAATTATCTCTCATTTGGCTCTCTGATTCCTTCGACCATCATAATTATACTCCTCCAGCGTCTTTGTGTTTCTTTTGGCCTAGCTGATAAACCTTTAGAGTGGCTTCGTTCCTTTCTGTGTCGCCTTTGGTTCTTCAAGAACTGCCTGGGTTCTTGCCCCCCCCCCCAGGGCTCTGTTCTTGGGCCATTGCTATATATTATTTACACGCCTGGGGCTGTATGCATAAGAGGGGTGTAACTCTTATTCCCAGCTTAAATCTGGCCTACGCCGGATTAGTGGGTTAATGTTGCATGCATGAGACAGGTGTACCGCCTTACGCTGGACATAACGCTATTCCGAATCTACCCCTAGGTATAAGTCGCCTATTCCCAGCTTAGTGGCTATAAACAAAGATGGCGGCCGTTGTGATTCGCCGCTTCGACGAAATTTTAGACGTCAAAAAGTGTTTCAGAGGCGCCATAATTAGTTCGCCTCGTTCACCGACAACGAACTTAATATTACTTTTCGTTTGCCGTCACAGAATGCTAAAATTTGACGAGATACCTGACGATGTTGCATTCGAAGTGCCGCGGCAGGTTCCGTACGGTGGGTAATGATGAGCAGAGACATGCATTGTCTCGCACAGTTTACACCCGGAGTAACTAATCCAACGGCTAAACGGGGTCGTGCATGCCAATAACCACCAAGGCTTATTCAGGGAATAGTTCTATCTATCTATCTATCTATCTATCTATCTATCTATCTATCTATCTATCTATCTATCTATCTATCTATCTATCTATCTATCTATCTATCTATCTATCTATCTATCTATCTATCTATCTATCTATCTATCTATCTATCTATCTATCTATCTATCTAAAATATTTATATAGCGCCCCTTCAAGGAATCTATTCAGAGGCACTCCTGACCCAGGCCCAGTCAAAAGAAATGTCTTAAGGAGACTGTAAAAGGAACCAGAGAAATAACTAGGAAGGGAGCGAATATTAAGAGGTAGATTGTTCCAAACGGCAGGACCAACCACCGAGAATGCCCTACGCTGTGCTATGACGGTACGAGCGTAAGGAACAACGAAGTCTCCCCGGGATGCTGAGCGCAGGGATCTGCGCCCCGCACAAGAAGAAGTAAGAGTAAAGAACTCACAAAGGTAAGCCGGTGCCCGGCCTAAGACACATTGCCAGGCCATTGAGGAGACCCTGTAAAGGATGCGCTGCTGAACTGGGAGCCAGCGAAGGATATCTCTCATGTATTCGGAAATATGATCAAATCTGGAGATACACCCAACCAAGCGTGCAGCCGTCCGCAAAACCCTCTCCAGACAAGAAAGACGGACCTGAGGGAGTCCAACAAAGAGAGAAGAGCAGTAATCCAAGCGATTTACAACAAATGCGTGAACCAAGGTGGAGGCTGCAGAAAAAGAAAGAGAACGGGAAACGACTCGGAGCTGACGCAGTTGGTAGTAGCAAGCACGCGTCAGCCCATGGATATGCTTAATAAAAGAAAGTTCCTGATCCAAAATAACACCAAGGTCACGAACAGAAGAGGAAAAAGTGAAGGATGGGAATTCAGTGGCAAGGGAGACCAGGTCAATCTTGGCCAACTGTTGGCGAGTGCCAAACCAAATATATTGCGTCTTCAAGGGGTTGAGACGCAAACGATTTGAAGACATCCAATCGTTAAGGGTGCTAGTAGCGCAAGACATGAGCCGAACAGCTAGTCTTGAAGCAAATGGCAAACAATGTTTTAAACTTATAACATTTATTACCTACAGCATGCAAGTGAAAATGTCAGCTTTTCAGACGGAGAGCAAAGAGCAGATGTGACATGGTCTCGGTAGGAGAGTTCAAGACACAGTTTCGCAGCCTGATGCAGTATTCTGGAGACCATAGAGTATAGAGTTGCAGTAGTCAAGTCGCGTCAGGATAAGGCAGTGCAAGTGTTTCCAGTGATGCTGAATGCAGACTAGAGCGAAGCTGCCGGATTCTTCTGAGGTGAAACAAGCAAGCCCGAAAAATGGAGGCTATTTGAGGTTTTATAAAGAGTGTTGAGTCAGGGATGACTGCAAGATCGCGAGCAGTAGCTGGTGGACAGAGTAGAGAGGAGAAAGTAGAGTGAGAGTTAAGCACACTGTAAGAGCTTAGAGGAACGGTCAAACCTGATGAGCTCGGGTTTGGCAGGGTTTAGTTTGAGGCGCATAGACTGACTCCACAGCATGATGTCATCGATGTAGGCACTAAGTTTCTATGTAGCATCTGCAACCTCATTTAGTCGCAGATTTACATTTTATATTTACTTGCAAAAATTCCGGATTTCAAATGATCAAACTGTAATGTCTAATTTAATAAGGCAGGGACGACGCCAAGAGAAAAAAAACAGAAGAAGAAGACCAATCCCTTAAGCTAGCCCTGAGGCAGCCATGGAATTATGTGTTAGTGACTTTATTTTCTTAGCCTCGGCATATGAGGGTGGGTATTCTCCCTCGCTGTCTCATTTTCCCATGCACCGACAGTGTACGGTCAGTGTACTCATTAATAATTATAACTGAGTTGGTTAGGGAATGTAGGTGGGGATGTAGGTAGAGCAGAAAGGGACATAGGATATATAGGGAACATTTCGTCACTTTGAAACACTTTTATACAGGATAGTATATATATACTAGTGGTTTACTACACATGGCATTATTTCAAATAATTATACATGTACTATCATTTAAAGTTGATTACCAATTTACCCTAGAATGTGGCGCCCCTCGGAAGTAACCCTTCCCCCCCACGCAAGAAATCCTGGATCCGCCACTGATGGCTGTCCGTGCACGGGGAACAATAAATTTAGCTTGCGCAGCTGAGCGGAGAGAGCAACGACGCTGCGAACGTGAAGTGGGACAGCAGAGCTCCCATAGGTATTGCAGTCCAAGTCCTCAAAGCTCCGCCGGACCAAGGCAGAAATTAGGCAAGTGATGCGCTGTCGGTAGAGGAGCCAGTGGAGGACATCCTTCATATATACGCAGACACTCTGCCAAACTTGCGGTCTACAAGGCGGGTTGCAGAACGCAGCAGGGTATGGATAACTTTTTGAAAAGTAAGAAAACAGTGCTTATCCAAAAAAAGGATTAAAAATTGACAGTTGGTGCAAAGCAAGCACATCCCTCCCACTGACATTAGGCCTAGGGCCTACTGGGTTTTGGCGAAACCGATGTTATTAATTTCTTTGAAATGATTGTGTTCCATAATTATTGCAGGAAGTTAATAACAGTTTAAATTTTTTATTCAGTGTTACTTTTTATATTTTAATAATCCTTAGCGTCATTAGCAAGATTGTATTGTGGAAATAGTCTGCCTGTTATTTTGATTAGGCCTACATTTTAAGTGAAATTTTACTTAAATTTTAATACTAGGGACCGCGAGTTATTCCTGGAAAAAATAGGGGTCCCTGGTCCAAAAAGTTTGAAAACCTCTGTTCTATGCAGAGGCAACATCAGTGTTAATAAATAACTTAATAAGTAAATGTCGCATTGAGTTGTTGACAGTGTTCATTGCAGAAGAAGCCTATAGTTGCTGAATTTGTTAGTTAAACTTTTCAGTTAATAACTAAACAGTATTAGTTAAACTTTGGTTTTAACTAAACTATTTTTCTCCAGTTAAACTTCATCCTTACTAAAAAAATTGAAGTTTAAGTATTTTGTGTACACTGAGCAATAAACACTGTTTATATTGTAATTAAATGTAAACAGTAATGCGCTATATAACTTATATACCACCAAATGTAATTCTTGTTTTAAACCATATCAATGAAGTCATCAACTAGCTAGTGATGGTATTTCGATTTTCTGTTATAATTTGAATTTCTGTTGTTGGTTGCCATCTACAATACTGAGTCATTGTTTGCGATGTTTCTTTAAATTATAGACTCAAGCAGGTAAACAGTAATTTTTCGTCTAAAAATAATTAAAATTAAGATTATCAGAAAATGAGCTATGATGAACGTACGCGAGGTAGTTGTAGTGGGATATAATGGCATACTAGAGCCCCATCACTTTCAACATTAGCAAGTTTTTCAACAAACCAAATGAGCCCGGTCTCCAAGACAAAGTTGCTAAAGCAGAGATTTTGGTGACGGCTTTCATGGCAGAACATAATACTGCGTTTTCGCAAGCAGATCGAATAGCAGATTGTCCAGACAGCACAATTTCTAAAAAATGTCACTGAAGAGCACCATTGCTGCCTACGTGATGCAGTAAAGCATTGCCCACTCTGAGTGGCTTTAAGTAACAAACATTTGCCTGTCTTTCATTTGTACTTTGTGCAAATGCTGCCAGCAACCAGGGCATACTACGTATGGGGGGGGGGTCCGGCCCGAATCCCCGAAACCCGAATCCCCGAAACGAATTTCGGCCGGATCCCCGAAATCGGTTAGTCATGAAAATGTAAGTGAAAATAGAAGTCGGATGAATGCAAGACCACTCCAGATCTATGTCACTTATAAGAGTTTACAATTTAACTTTGAATAGTTTTCGGGAGTTCGGCCGCTTTCTATAAAACTGTTTTCGGGAGATCGGGCTTTTATGTACTTTCAGCGTTTTCGGGGATTCGGGTTTCGCGGATTCGGGTTGACCCTGGGGGAGGAACCAGACTGCTTCCAATTTGTGCCAGGGGCGAAGTCCACCACCCCCTAACAGCGGCGTAGCTAGGATATTTTGCGCCCGGGGGCGAACTATGAAATTGGCGCCCCCTCCCATTCACATTTTCCAAATACATCGAATGGCAATTTAAATTTTAATGACATAAAATATCAAAACTACAAACTAATAGTGTAGTATAATTAGGTTCTGATATGCGATTGTAAACAAAAAAATTTAAAGACAATAAATTCAAATTATACATGACTGTCCTTCACTCGTAGACATAGTCAACAAAAGATTAATTTCTCTTGGATTAGGCCTATCATCAGCTTCTTTAACAGAAGATTCTTCAGTCTCATTGTCCCCATAACTTTTAGCAAGTTCAGCGTCATTTTGAACCTGTTCAACAACGACATCCGTGATGTTTTCCTCGGCATAGTCAGTAACATCTGTCTGAACCATGCTATCCTCCGTGTTGTGGTCTTGGTATGGTTCAACCCCTGTCAACCGTCTCATGTTCTAAAACAGGTGGTTGATATCCGCTTCCACCGTCTTCGGATTCTGAAGAGTTGGAGTTTTCAGCTTCAGCTTCTGTCATCTTGGCTTTTTAAAGAAAGCTTTCCAGAAATATACTAGACTTTTTTTATGTCTTCTCAGCTTCTTTCTTTCTTTTACGGCCCTGTAGCGAATACTATTTCTTATCAAATAACTTGTTATTTAATTCAATAATTAAATTAAGGATTAGTATAAGATAGCTAATGTAAGCGGCGTTTATCTAAAGAAAAGCGGTGCTATATAAATAAAACTTAGTTTAAGTAAACAGCCGTTGAGCCGATGTTGATATGATGACGTGGAAGGAGATACTACGTATGCGTTACCATAGCGACCGGAGAAGGGAACCAATGAAATGTCGTGGGGCTGTGTTCGAATGGACATAAAACAGTTTAATATGGCGACTGTCGTGATTTGTTCACGGTTGATGTTTTGAATTGAACGTAGATTCGTTAGCCAAATAACGAATAATTCATCGAATCTGTGTGCTCACCAGTAAGCCACAGAAGTAACACTTGCAGCGCTCGTTTTGCTGTAAGTTATTCGATTGAAGTTGAGTTCTAAGAAACGATCGAACTGTTACGATTACTGTTTGACTGCCAAAGGTCAAGTAGAATAAACTGACTTTCGTACAGTATTCTGAATCGTCATCGCCTACGATAGTTGAAGGGATTTATTCGATTCAAACAATTCGATACTACAAAGAAAATCTACCTATCTACATCCTAGAAATGGACATGGTTGGGACAATGCAAGATACGATCTCACAGCGATCTATGGAGATGGTCTGACAATTTACTCTACGACGGCTCAGATAAGGAATATAATAAAACTAATCCTTAAGTTAAATACGCCGCTTTTTAAGTAGATAAGGTTTATTTGCTTGTAAAATTGAAATAATTGTCTTATTTTAATATACATATATTGCATCAAATCTAAAGAAACGATTGTTGTTCATTGAATGGAATTGTACATTAGATGTGATGTGAATGTTTATCTTCAATTCCTGGCACGAACGCTAAAGTACAGTTATATATAATATAATCGCTACAGGCCCTATAGGCTCCACTTAGTGTTTTTCTGGCAAGGCTGTAAGATATCATCGCCGATTACCACCGTAGCACCCTGCTGTCTCCTCGGCTTGACATCCCCGGGCTCTGACCTGGCACCAGAACGGACAAGGCAGACATGGCTATTGCGGACTTGATTTGATATAGGCCTAGCGCCGGTGATAAGCTGGTCTCCATGACGTGGCTTTTGTGTAGCACTGAGAAACTTCGGAGATTTACATTTACATTTACCATTTTTATTTAACTGAAAAATTTAAAAATGTAAAATAATATCTTACAGCAGCAGATGGCACATATTTGTTTTATTTTATCCTAATAATAATGCTTCAGAATTGAAATCCAAGATAGCTAAACTACGAGTACTTACTGACTTAGACCGTGGGCTCTGATAATTCGGTCTACATACACGCTCAGACTAAGACTGCATGTCTGCCTTATTGAAAGTTAGTTTGTAATTTTGACCTCTTGGCCCAATAAAGTACATAAATCACTCCAGAGGCCCTGTAGCCATCAGCTGCCGAGTTGCATACAGCAGCCAGCACCAGCAGTCGCCCTGTGTCCATGATGCCAATTGTAATATTTCATACCCGGATTATGGGGCGCAAGAGCCAAGCCGGGCCGAGCTAGATTAACCCTCAAGCAGCCCATGCACACGTGGACAGATGCTACTCCTACCCGGGGCAGCATACTGGCCAAAGATGCAGCAGCAAAATGCCGCTATTTATTCCAGCTGGTTAAAAGTTTTCCAAACAAAGAAGTTGAAAATGGGGCGCCAAAATCATCCATGATGATTTTGGGGCCCAATTTTGGCGCTACATATAACTGGATATTTTTGGGGCGCCAAAATTAAATCTTATAATTTTTGGAATAAATTAGTTAAAATTACATAAAAATAAGGAAAATATTAATTTTTAACCCTCATTTTGGCGCCCCCTTCCTTTGGCGCCCGGGGACACATGTCCCCCCTCGCCTCCCTAGCTACGCCTCTGCCCCCTAATGAAATGGATGTTGCTGTTCAATTGACAGTGAAGAGATATGGCTACACCATCCCTCTTCAAGCACTACTTTACAAACGCCACTACAAGAGTTAAGTAAGTTTCGAACCCCAGCTCTTGCCTTCCTAAGTCCTAACCAGACGTTCAACCCTAGATGTAGTTCCTTAGGAACCCTGGATTGCCTGGACGGCGTCCAACAGAGTGTAAGCATGCCGAGTATGAACTGAAGAATGTAGATGGTGAATTTATAATAAGCCCAGGTAGCCTATAATCATATGAACCGCATAATGAGGAAAGCGTGAATTTATAATGATGTACGTCACGATCGGTACATCACTAATGTAAAAGGGGAATTTGTAATGAGGATTCTACGGAATGAGCGGGTTTTCCATATAAAAGCCCCAGCGAGCCTAGGAAAGTCAGTCGGAAATCAAGCACGCGAGAACGAACGAGAGTCGAAGTTAAGACTCGGAAATCAGGCACACGGGAACGGAAAGTCAGTTGGGCGAAAGTACAGCAAGAGGTTCCGAGATACAGAAGTTAGTAAGTTAGGCAAGAGAAACGAAGACAAATCTCCGACGGCGAACGACAGACGAGAGGAGCGGATGAATGCCGGGGAACGAAAGTAGGCAGCAGACGCAGAGAATACGCAGTCAACTCAAGTAAGACACATTTCCGCCAAGAATTTGTAGTCATAGAGGACTGGCGTAAGCGGACGGCCAATTGACCGAATTGTGACACGAAGACGAGACAGGAGGACCTTGCCCTGTCCAAGTGGAATCGAATCCGGAACGCTGTTGACGTTGATCAGCTGGGATGACGAAGGGAATTTCCCCTCCTACGCAGAAGCCTGTTTGTGTTATTGACGCTGAGGCAGAGACCGCTGCTTAGGCGTACGCGTAGAGCTGCTTCGAGCGAAGAGAGGAACGACGTCAGAACTCCCTGTACGAGGACGATGCCGGACGACTAACAGAGGTATCTGGTACGATTGATCTTCCCCTTCCCCTTCTTTATTGCCCGAGGTATTGAATGGCAGAGACGTGTGTTGCCAGCTCGTTCAACTATCCGCCTAATTAGCGCAACTTGTATTAATTGTACTAGCTATTAACATTGGAACATTATAGACTAAATTGGAATTGTATTAAGAACCACACTTCAATATCATGTCGGTCTCCAAGTTTCGTAGAAGGATAGATGATGATGATGATGATGATGATGATGATGATGATGATGATGATGATGATGATGATGATGATGATGATGATGATGATGATGATGATGCCAATGAAATGTTAGGAGTAGACGAAGATGTGCATGAAGTGAACGTCCGAACTGACCCACCGGGTGTAACCCAAATCCTAGCCGCCCTTGCAGAGATAGTAAGTAAGCAAGATGCGTTAGTGAGTAAGCAAGACGCAATACAAATCGAGGTTGCACGCGTGGCTGCAGGACAAGAGGCTATGCAAAACGATGTGACGATAGTAACCACCAGCCAGCTGTCCATTCATAACCAGGTCGAATCCCTGGCTGCGGAGCAGGCTGAGCTCCGGAATAGCTTATCCCCGTCCCTCATGAACAAGGTGAGGCCGAACTTCCCCGAAGTGACCCGTATTCCAGGCCAAACTGCCCGATGGTAAGGTTCGCGGACGAATTCGAAAGTCGAAGTAAGCAAGTAAGCGCGAACCGAGATGACTCTTTAGCTGCTGCGGACCCAAGGGAATTGGTCCGAATCCCTGGTCGTAATGTACCTCCCGCGTCTTACCAACTCGCCCACCCCTCGTCAGAAATGGAAGATGAACTGGTAACCACTCCAGGAATTTCTGGACCCTTCCATCCGGTCCCGGGCCTCCGTCGTAGCGAGCGGATCCGTGCTCGCCTCGAGGGAGTGAACCCGAACGAACGGCCTTAGCTCACATGTTATCGGCGCCTCACCAAGATCGGGCTGGACCCTTCCCAACACCAACGGGAAGGCTCCCACACTCTCATCACAAACAAACTACTCCACGGTCTCAATCACTCCCCCCTCACAGAGTAGCGCCTGTTGAGGACCGGTGCCCCAGCAGCGACCAAACAACATCAGCAGGCACCTGCCGCCCGTGCGTCCTTCACCACAAGTCGGACGAACATTACCAACGCAGAGGCGGAGCGTTCAACAGTACTGCCTCAACTATTGCAATGTATCGGCTGTCGACTGTAACCGAGTCTCTACACTAGGGTGGTCCACAGACACATGGTAAAAAATAAAGTTCAAGCTAGAAACCAGGCCACCCTCTCAGTTTTTTACACCTATCAATAGTATTATTGAGACAAAATTTCAGCTTCCAATTCCAATTGGAAGACGATGCTCACGGACTATGTTACTTTGTCATATACCGATAAATAGACATTAATTGCAGAAATGAGTGTGTTGGCATACAAATGCATTTTATTTCATGATAGATCAAATATTACTGTAATTTGACAACATATGTAATACAAGAACAGCTAGACAGATGGAACTGTACAATTTCAGAAGGTTTAATGAATTGCAAATGTCCAAAAATGTCAAAAACATCGTCCAGTCCATGAAAATCGAATGTCGATTGTTCTTGTTTTATAATTTCAACACCGTTACAGTATTTGACTCTAGAAACTGCAAGGCTTTGCAAGCACTGCGTCAACAGCAGCCTTCTTTGTTGTGTGAGTGAGAACAGCTTTCATATTTGCCTCGAGCACTTGGAGAAGAAAGTGCTTTTCTTCTTCATCATTGGTGATGAGGCAGTAGAATTCCTCGAACAACTTCACACCCTCTCAGCCGCGTCATTCACCACTCTCAACTGCTGAATTATCTATCTACCTTGCTTATAATCCTCGTTCTCGATCCATTTCTCTGGTTGAAGTGTAAAAAAATTACTCATCTTCAGGTGTGACAGTAGTGTCAGTGCTCACTGTGTTGTAAAATCACCTAGAAAACCCTCCTTCAGTACCTTAGCATTACTTCTCACCTCCTTTCGACAATCTTCGTTTTATCTGTTACGGGAAGTTGGTCTGAGAACTGTAAGAGATTTGTGACCTCAATTTGTACGCGTCGATTTATGACGTCACGTCATTGTGAGCGTAATAGATATTGGCCTAGGCGCCTAGCGCTGTACTGATTGACCTGTCCCCTAGGACCGTCCCCCTAGGACCGGTCCCCCTAGGATCGTCCCCTAGGACCGGTCCCCCTAGGACTGTCCCCCGGGGACTCAGATTGCTTATATAAGCGCCGTTCGCTAGTTAGGAAAAAGCTTTGATGAACTGTAAGGGTTACTAGAGAGAAAGAGCTTTGATGAACTGTGAGACGTAGAAGTACGTAAGGGCTTTGATGAACTGTGAGACGTAGAAGTAGGCCTACGTATTAAAGGGCTTTTGATGAACTGTGAGACGTAGAAGTACGTAAAAGCTTTTGATGAACTGTGAGACGTAGAAGTACGTAAAAGCTTTGATGAACTGTGAGACGTAGAAGTACGTAAGGGCTTTGATGAACTGTGAGACGTAGAAGTACGTAAGAGCTTTGATGAACTGTGAGACGTAGAATTAGCTACTAGGAACGTTTGAGGAAGAAAACGAATTTAAGTTGAATAGTAATTTCGGTTTATAAATCGACGGATGAAAAGAGTTGTTTGAAAGAACTTTACGGTTTCATACCTTCATCTGAAAGAACTGTGCAATTTCATGTAAGTTCAAGTTTAAGTTGTTCATTGTTTCTACGATTTGGAGTAATTGATAACAAAGGATCTCCATGAAATATCTTCATTGTGTTATTGATTAACGGAATTGTTCTCCTTCCATTCTTCCATCCATTAGTCGAGGTGTTGACAGAACGCAAGTCCTCTGACAGACCACGGAGGCCGAACCCGGACAAACAGAATACTCGGCTGCCCTGCAAATATTTCCTAGTTCTTAAACTCGGCGGACATCCTGGTGTAGAACGTTTCAAGAGCTGGGAACACGTTGGCTTGCAGGCGCGGCAGTGGCAGTAGTTTTGCTAGTTGGTAACAGAGAGGGAGTTTTGCCACAGAACATTGCCAGACCTACAGCCTCATCTGAAAGGTACCACAAGTGGTTTTCTAGGACCTTCCTGGCAGCAACGCTAACCTAACAGTCAATAGACTCATATTGTCCTAGACCAATCCAAAGTGACAGATCTTGTTCTGGAGCTTCAGCAGCAAGTGGGTCTTTGTCCAAGCCTTTGCGTAAAACAGGGCACCAAACTTAAAAAATCAATGAATCTGAGTTTCTTCATGAATAGATCAGGTTGACCGCGAAAAATGTAGATTTTGATTGCATACAGTAACGTTGCCATCCAACGTGCATGGTGAATTGGCCCAGGGCTCTCCAGTGAATTATTGAAGACTGACTTCAAAGGACAACTACTGTCAACTCAATGAGCTCTTGGTAGTACTGTTGTCTCTGATCTCTGAATCTGACTTTATTTCAGCAAACTCCTTGAGAAAACTGACGCTGTTTCATGGGGGGGGGGGGCTGCAGTGCCGGATATGACTTCCAGTCCTCGGAAGTTGACACAGGTCACACCTTCCCAGCAGCTTTAAATATTTTGAAGATTGGAATTTATGGAGAACAGGTGGACTGCAGCACAAGGTGAATACTTTGGCTAAAATCAATTCCATTATATGATGACGGCAGGCCAACCACAAGAGCTCTCAGCTTATTTGTCTTCCAGCAGAACACACAATCTGTTGAAATGCCCAGTGTTGACAGACATTGTATCAAAGCTCAAGGCTTGAACCTTGTCAGCTGTGAGCTTTCACAACTTCAGAACAATATGAACGACCATGAATTCATTGCATCCTGTCCCAAAGGCTAATTTGGGCACAAAGAGGAGCTTATTCACTAGTGTGGTCCAAAAAAATAAAGTTCAAGCTAGAAACCAGGCCACCCCCTCAGTTTTTTACACCTGTCAATAGTATTATTGAGACAAAATTTCAGCTTCTTATTCCAACTGGAAGATGGTGCTCAATGACAAATAAATATTACCATATAGTAGTATTTGCTGTAAATCTCGATGCCGTATAACTTGGTCAACATTTATCATGGAGATGAGCTTGAAATAGTTTATGTTGTGTTATCAGACTTACTTACTTACTGGTACTTGAAAAAAATGTACAGTTCTTGTTGAAGGTCATGGTACCTACTTTCTGTGTTTAGGGCTGACATGTTTTCAGAAGTGAATTTTTACATTACAATTCCTGCAGCGCTTGGCTGTGATCCTTCTCCCCTGCCACTTTCGCGTTACAGAGTGCGTAAGAAAGCCAGGATAGAGCATGCTGAAGCTGTAAGATCTGAATTTGTACCAGATTAGCCACTGGTACTACACTGGGTTGGGTAGACCCTGCCTAAGATCTTTGGAGCAGGAAATGTAGACCACCTGCCAGTGCTGGTTTCCGGTGATGGTGTGAATAATAGGGTGGTCCACAGACACATGGTAAAAAATAAAGTTCAAGCTAGAAACCAGGCCACCCTCTCAGTTTTTTACACCTATCAATAGTATTATTGAGACAAAATTTCAGCTTCCAATTCCAATTGGAAGACGATGCTCACGGACTATGTTACTTTGTCATATACCGATAAATAGACATTAATTGCAGAAATGAGTGTGTTGGCATACAAATGCATTTTATTTCATGATAGATCAAATATTACTGTAATTTGACAACATATGTAATACAAGAACAGCTAGACAGATGGAACTGTACAATTTCAGAAGGTTTAATGAATTGCAAATGTCCAAAAATGTCAAAAACATCGTCCAGTCCATGAAAATCGAATGTCGATTGTTCTTGTTTTATAATTTCAACACCGTTACAGTATTTGACTCTAGAAACTGCAAGGCTTTGCAAGCACTGCGTCAACAGCAGCCTTCTTTGTTGTGTGAGTGAGAACAGCTTTCATATTTGCCTCGAGCACTTGGAGAAGAAAGTGCTTTTCTTCTTCATCATTGGTGATGAGGCAGTAGAATTCCTCGAACAACTTCACACCCTCTCAGCCGCGTCATTCACCACTCTCAACTGCTGAATTATCTATCTACCTTGCTTATAATCCTCGTTCTCGATCCATTTCTCTGGTTGAAGTGTAAAAAAATTACTCATCTTCAGGTGTGACAGTAGTGTCAGTGCTCACTGTGTTGTAAAATCACCTAGAAAACCCTCCTTCAGTACCTTAGCATTACTTCTCACCTCCTTTCGACAATCTTCGTTTTATCTGTTACGGGAAGTTGGTCTGAGAACTGTAAGAGATTTGTGACCTCAATTTGTACGCGTCGATTTATGACGTCACGTCATTGTGAGCGTAATAGATATTGGCCTAGGCGCCTAGCGCTGTACTGATTGACCTGTCCCCTAGGACCGTCCCCCTAGGACCGGTCCCCCTAGGATCGTCCCCTAGGACCGGTCCCCCTAGGACTGTCCCCCGGGGACTAAGATTGCTTATATAAGCGCCGTTCGCTAGTTAGGAAAAAGCTTTGATGAACTGTAAGGGTTACTAGAGAGAAAGAGCTTTGATGAACTGTGAGACGTAGAAGTACGTAAGGGCTTTGATGAACTGTGAGACGTAGAAGTAGGCCTACGTATTAAAGGGCTTTTGATGAACTGTGAGACGTAGAAGTACGTAAAAGCTTTTGATGAACTGTGAGACGTAGAAGTACGTAAAAGCTTTGATGAACTGTGAGACGTAGAAGTACGTAAGGGCTTTGATGAACTGTGAGACGTAGAAGTACGTAAGAGCTTTGATGAACTGTGAGACGTAGAATTAGCTACTAGGAACGTTTGAGGAAGAAAACGAATTTAAGTTGAATAGTAATTTCGGTTTATAAATCGACGGATGAAAAGAGTTGTTTGAAAGAACTTTACGGTTTCATACCTTCATCTGAAAGAACTGTGCAATTTCATGTAAGTTCAAGTTTAAGTTGTTCATTGTTTCTACGATTTGGAGTAATTGATAACAAAGGATCTCCATGAAATATCTTCATTGTGTTATTGATTAACGGAATTGTTCTCCTTCCATTCTTCCATCCATTAGTCGAGGTGTTGACAGAACGCAAGTCCTCTGACAGACCACGGAGGCCGAACCCGGACAAACAGAATACTCGGCTGCCCTGCAAATATTTCCTAGTTCTTAAACTCGGCGGACATCCTGGTGTAGAACGTTTCAAGAGCTGGGAACACGTTGGCTTGCAGGCGCGGCAGTGGCAGTAGTTTTGCTAGTTGGTAACAGAGAGGGAGTTTTGCCACAGAACATTGCCAGACCTACAGCCTCATCTAAAAGGTACCACAAGTGGTTTTCTAGGACCTTCCTGGCAGCAACGCTAACCTAACAGTCAATAGACTCATATTGTCCTAGACCAATCCAAAGTGACAGATCTTGTTCTGGAGCTTCAGCAGCAAGTGGGTCTTTGTCCAAGCCTTTGCGTAAAACAGGGCACCAAACTTAAAAAATCAATGAATCTGAGTTTCTTCATGAATAGATCAGGTTGACCGCGAAAAATGTAGATTTTGATTGCATACAGTAACGTTGCCATCCAACGTGCATGGTGAATTGGCCCAGGGCTCTCCAGTGAATTATTGAAGACTGACTTCAAAGGACAACTACTGTCAACTCAATGAGCTCTTGGTAGTACTGTTGTCTCTGATCTCTGAATCTGACTTTATTTCAGCAAACTCCTTGAGAAAACTGACGCTGTTTCATGGGGGGGGGGGCTGCAGTGCCGGATATGACTTCCAGTCCTCGGAAGTTGACACAGGTCACACCTTCCCAGCAGCTTTAAATATTTTGAAGATTGGAATTTATGGAGAACAGGTGGACTGCAGCACAAGGTGAATACTTTGGCTAAAATCAATTCCATTATATGATGACGGCAGGCCAACCACAAGAGCTCTCAGCTTATTTGTCTTCCAGCAGAACACACAATCTGTTGAAATGCCCAGTGTTGACAGACATTGTATCAAAGCTCAAGGCTTGAACCTTGTCAGCTGTGAGCTTTCACAACTTCAGAACAATATGAACGACCATGAATTCATTGCATCCTGTCCCAAAGGCTAATTTGGGCACAAAGAGGAGCTTATTCACACCATCACCGGAAACCAGCACTGGCAGGTGGTCTACATTTCCTGCTCCAAAGATCTTAGGCAGGGTCTACCCAACCCAGTGTAGTACCAGTGGCTAATCTGGTACAAATTCAGATCTTACAGCTTCAGCATGCTCTATCCTGGCTTTCTTACGCACTCTGTAACGCGAAAGTGGCAGGGGAGAAGGATCACAGCCAAGCGCTGCAGGAATTGTAATGTAAAAATTCACTTCTGAAAACATGTCAGCCCTAAACACAGAAAGTAGGTACCATGACCTTCAACAAGAACTGTACATTTTTTTCAAGTACCAGTAAGTAAGTAAGTCTGATAACACAACATAAACTATTTCAAGCTCATCTCCATGATAAATGTTGACCAAGTTATACGGCATCGAGATTTACAGCAAATACTACTATATGGTAATATTTATTTGTCATTGAGCACCATCTTCCAGTTGGAATAAGAAGCTGAAATTTTGTCTCAATAAAGGTGTAAAAAACTGAGGGGGTGGCCTGGTTTCTAGCTTGAACTTTATTTTTTTGGACCACACTACTCTACACTGTAAAGTTAATGTTTTATGGTATTAATGGTATTATTTTATATTCTTGTTAATACTTGTCTACAAGTTCCTAATAAGTTTATATAAATTTTCTGTTCTGTAAGAAAACGTTATTACATACTGCTTCTTTAAACATTACTGGAATATACTTTGGTTCGCTTTTAGTATATGACCTGAAGTGAGATCTATAAATTGAAGAAAAGCGTTCATATTCATAATCCTGTTGATTAAAAAATCTAGTTGGTCAATGCTACAATTATTGTCGTGTATTGCAGTGAAAATGGGATCATGAGGTCTTGAAATATTCCTGCAAAATAATTGTTGGCTGGATAACATTGTAACAGGCAGGGATGGAGCCTGTTACCGCTGCATTACACCAGAAATGTGTATTCATAATGCATTCTTTAAAATCCTCATATATCTGCTGAACAGTGTCCCAGATTGCAAAATATTTTAACATGTGTCCCATATTTTGGAATTTTTGTCCCATATTTATTACAGCGTGTCCCATAAAATGTTTACAGTGCACTGGGAGCCCTGCATAAATTAATTCAACGGTTCAGTTGAACTAAAATATACAGTTTTCCAAAACCAGTTTTCTTTCTAAAAAAATGCACTAAAACTCATATATACGGCAATGTAGAAATCCCAAATTTCCCGGGGGAGGACCCCGAAACCCCCGCTTCACAGTGGCGTACCGAAGGGGGGCAGAGGGGCGAGTCGCCCCGGGCGGCACTTTTGTAAATTGTAGAGGTGGCAAAATAGGGTTGAAGAAAAATAAAAAAGTGAATTTTTTATTTAAAAAAAATGAAAAAAGGACAGAAAGAAAGAAAGAAAAAGAAGGAAAGAAAGAAACCGTCACTTTTATTCAAGTCGGCTTGGCTTCTGTTGATCGTTAGGAGCGGCATCACTCTCGGAGGTCTACGTTAAACGCTAAAGAGAATTGCAGACAGGGAAGCGGAATTGCATTATCTAGTAAATGCATATCTAGTTAACTGTAAACAGAGTAACAGACTGCATACAGCATAGTCTACTTTAGAGCGTATTCTTGTTAAGCCGCCTTTCATAGGCCTAATAATATATATATATATATATATATATATATATATATATATATATATATATATATATATATATATATATAAAGACAGGACTCTGTCTGTCTGTCTGTCACGGCGATCTTTGACCGGGATGCGTTTCAACAGCGTTGGACCTTTTCACTCCAAACCTTCACTAATGTCTCGGGGTGGGCATTACACACCCAGTGTGAGGCTTCGCGTACCCCGTTTTCACTGCTTCCATGGTGTCCCGGCCCAAAAACTGTCCGAAATGCCCCAAAAAATTCAACTCAACCTATTTTCATTCTCACTTGCCAGATGGCTCCGCGGTTTAAGCAGCGTTATTTTTCTGATTTCACAGTCTGTTGCTTATTCGCTAGAGGGATTGAAATTTATATCTACATTTAGCTTTTCATATTTTCAAAAACAGCCCTAACCTTATTTTGCAGAATATAACACGTTCAGAAAACAAAATTAAAACTTACATTAGTGTTATTACAACTTGGAAATTATCAGATATTGATAGAGCGATTTCTTTTTAAAGAACTTCGTACCGCAAATCGTGTTCAAACCACATATAAGTATTTCTGAATTGCAGATAATGCACTTCAGACCATCATCTATATAAATAAAGAGAAGATTCTGTGTGTGTGTGTGTGTGTGTGTGTGTGTGTGTGTGTGTGTGTGTGTGTGTGTGTGTGTGTGTGTGTGTGTCTGTTTGACCGGCATGCATTTCTAGTTTTCGAGCTTTTCACTCGAAACCCTCACTACTGTGTCGGGGTGGGCATAACACACCCAGTGTGAGGCTTCGCGTCCCCCGTTTTCACCGCTACCATGGTGTCCCGGGCCAAAAACTACCCAGGCAATGCATTTTTAGCTTTTAAAAAAACTTACACTCAACCTATTTTCACTCGCCAGATGGCACCGCCCGAGAAGATTCTGTGTTTGACCGCCAATTATCTTTCACCGGCATGCATTTCTAAAGATTCGCCAGATGGCGCCGCCGTAGGGATTTCACTTGACATTAACTTTTTTTACTTATTCGCTAGAGGGATTGAAACACCCAAAATGCCGACTCTCCAACAACTTTGACAAGTGACAATTATCATAAATAACAAGTCAGTATACTTTATTCCATTAATTTTAGAAATATTTTGTTATTAATGTAACTGTAAGTAAGTTACTGTTAAATAGTGTTAAAATATCTCATACCTATTACTAGAGTGTTAATGAAATTGTGTTTATATAATCTGGGGATTTCTGGGGATTGTGGGACTGAAATCTGGGAAAATCTGAAAACCTCACTGGCAACACTGAGTTTAACTAAACATTATCAAGTTTTTAGTTAACTTTTGCCCATCACTGATTAGATTAATACCAAAGTGTATAGAAGGCCTTCTATACACTTTGGATTAATACATAATGAAATTCATTGCAAGAAATTACATTATACTACAGGTTCCCTTAAATGTCAACAAATCCAAAACGAGTGAAACAAAAACAGTGTCGTTTTAAAGTTATATTATGGAAATCTGATGACACAGCATGAAAAATATATAACGTAATATATATAATGCATATAACACTATCAAGTTTCAACAAAAATACATCTATTTCTTTAAAATTAATTGTCACGTGATAAAATGGACAGTTATTTAAGTGAAAACGCGAGAAATTCAGAGTACAAGTCGCTTTACCCTATTATGCATGTTTACGACGACTTTTCGCTGAAATAACATCAAACGTACAACCTACGTGAAAGATTTTTGAAGAACGATCTCGTTTCAGTTCGTCGGCCTGCGAACTTCCAAAGGAGCAGGTGACATTCATTCGGGTAGGCTACATAATTACGACGAATAATTATACCAATGTGGTCTCAATATATACGGAATTTGGACAAAATCAAATTTAAAACCACACGCAGAAAGTTTCCACTGAACTTCGTTAATGTAAAACAGGCCAGCGAAACCGAAACTCCTAGCTGTAAATCATGAGCATCGTTGGACAGATTTTAAAATCAATTTGAAACAACACGCATAAAGTTCTCTGCTCAAAGTGCCTCTTCTCCCTGCTCATAGTGCTTCTGAATCGTTACATCGATTTCTTTTCGACTGTCTACGAACTATGGCACTCAAATCTCTACCATTATTATTGTTATAAAATTTAACAAATGTGAAAGGAAATGTACAAGTTTTTATATAGCGACCATGCACATTTTTCAATGAATTGATCGGGTGAGATCCTTCACCACCACTGCCAGTTCGAATGGACGTCACGCCATTTTAAGGTCCCCGTGTACGGACAGTGCTAAGCCTGAGATTTTTCTCTGAAATAAGCCAGTATTGGGAGGCAAACAGTGATCCGCATGCTCTCTAACACATAGGCGCATATAACACTATGCTCTAACCAATGTAGCTATGGTCAATGACAGCTTGTGAAGCTGTATTCTGAGGTATAGGCTACGTGTCTTTTAATTTAGAACCGGATTTCTCATCAAGTTGTTACACTTTCAGCACATAAGCCATGCTATAATTAATTTTCCTTTATGAGTTAAGAAGGCACTCAGTCACGCATAGAGCCTATACAAAGGTGCGAGAGGGAACTTTCTCCTGCAGACAATTCATGCTGGGAAGCATTTCACAACCATTAGACTTCTACTCATTGGTCTTTCCCTCAATGCTTCCAAAGACATTTGAAACCGCATCCTGTACTTATAGCGTAGGGCTACACAAAGACAAACAGGACCTATATAACTGACTACAGGCTCATCAAACAATTTCACAATCTATGCATCAAGAGTTATTCCAGCAGGCACTGTTCGTACGTTCTTCCTGAGTTATCCAGCACAGGTCCTTCCTGAGTTAAGTCTAGAGTAACAACCATTAAAAATACATTATATAGTCTGTTATGTGCATCCTATACATAGGCATACTATATAATGCAGCGAGCAAACTGGTCTGGAACACAACTGATTTGGGACAGTGTAGTTTTCATATTCCCTACGTTTGGATCTAAGTTGATGGGCTGTCTAACAGGGACGGAATAAACCAGCGTTTCCCAAACTTTTTTGGCCAGGGAAGCCTTCTCATCTTAATATTTTCTGGTGGAACCCCAACCCGAACTAAACATATTGAGGCATACATACGCCTGAGAAGCATACTAATATAGGCCTAACTAAACACACACAACCATATAAGCAGTTTATAAACACAAGATTTTTGCTCATATCAAAAATTAGTGTACAGTTTTTAAGACCAAGACTCAGGGAGCACAATATTGGGGGTAAATGAAGTTTTAATGTGTGCAGTGCTTTTATTTCTTCTCATGACCAGTGATGGGCACTAAACTATTTTTTTAGTGAAATTAAAACTATTTTCCAACTAAAAACGTGGTTTAACTAAAGTTGGAAACTGATTTTGGAAATTAGTTAAATAAACTAAAAAAGTAGTTAAACTTTTTCCAACTTTTTACGACAAACATTTTCACAATTAGAGAAGTTAAGTGAACTGTAATAATGAAGAGCATCAATGACAATTTCACCTTCAAACTATGCAATCTGTACTGTTCTGGCATACAGTTACAGGTGTACTGTAAGTAGTGTATGAATTTGAAAACACAGGCTGTTAATGCTAAAACCATGCAGTGTTAAAATGTTTTTGTTGACAGTGTTCAATGTTCATTGTGGAAAAATAGTTGCATATTGCTGATTTTTTTAGTTAAACTTTTTAGTTAGCAACTAAATTTTTTTAGTTAAACTATGGTTTTAACTAAACTATTTTTTTTAGTTAAACTTCATCCTTAACTAAAAAAATTTAGTTAAACTAAAAGTTAGCAACATTTTAGTTAACAATTGCCCATCACTGCTCATGACATTTTTTATATTTGGTTAGATGCTAGAAAGCTGGATTCTCATGTCAGGTGCAACATTTTGTCGAGATCTAGGGCCTATAGTTGGTTTCGTTGTAGCGTACAATATGAGAATACAGTTTTGCACAAATGCACTGTGGCAAATGGCAGAAGCACGCTAACTGAACATTTCGCGACAGTGAAGTATTCTTTAATTAGCCCGCTCCAGAAGCCGATCAATGAAAGTTCAGTGAAATTCTGCTTCATTTGTGAGTCAGTAAGAAGTTCATAACCTTTGTTAGAAAAATTTGCTGGTTTTCGTTTTCGACTACTTTGAATGAGTTTCGAATCCAATTAATTAATGGGCAGTGGCGGCTCTAGGCTTTTCCAACAGGGGGGCCAAGAAGGGGCCGGGGATCCTAACCGGGGGGCCAGCTGACGTCACACTGGACCCTATATTCACATACCTATCTAGTGTTGGTGACTTGGGTGTCACTCTTGATAGCACCAGTGATGGGCACTAAACTATTTTTTTAGTTAAACTAAAACTATTTTGCAACTAAAAAAATAGTTTAACTAAAGTTGGCAACTGATTTTGGAAATTAGTTAACTAAACTAAAAAAGTAGTTAAACTTTTTTCCAACTGTTTCCAACTTTTGCGACATTTTCACAAAAACAGAGGTTAACTGAACTGCAATAATGCAGAGCGTCAATGACTATTTCACCTTCAAACTATGCAATGTGTACTGTTCTTGCATACAGTTACAGGCTAGTGTAGTGTATGAACTTGAAAACACAAGTTGTTGATGCTAAAACCATGCAGGGCTAAAATGTTTTGTTGTTGACAGTGTTCAATGTTCATTGTGGAAAAATAGTTGCATATTGATTTTTTTTTAAAACTTTTTAGTTAGCAACAAAAATTTTTTAGTTAAACTTCAGTTTTAGGTTTTAACTAAACTATTTTTTTAGTTAAACTTCATCTTTAACTAATTTTTTTTTAGTTAAACTAAAAGTTAACAACTTTTTAGTTAACTATTGCCCATCACTGGATAGCACCCTCTCATTCATTTTAGGGACACACTGTTTGGGTAGTACAAAGCGCCTATAACTAATATAGGACACACCTATCTAGTGTCACTGAACAGTTTCAGTTGCCTCACTGGTTACCCTGGATATAATACACCCTCTGCTTCACCCATTTCTTATATGTAATAGAACTTGAAGTAAAAACATATAACCTTTGAAGTAATTTTTAAAAATCCATTGCTTCTTAAATAGATGCATCAATTAAACTTCTTCAATTTATTTGCATAACAATGGAACTAAATGGCCCACCGAGTTGACTGCCTTACCAACTAATGTATATCCTTATTTACACCACTCAGATGTGTTCATTACACTTGTACCATCATAACCTTGACCCACTAAATATGAGCCAGTGTCGAAACCCTATGACTGTAAGGTATCTAAAATAAGCCCTGACAATGACTACACAATTAATTCGTTTTTAGGTTTAAAATCTAGAAAGCATTCGTTAACTTCTTGTTGGGAAAAATCATATAGAGGTCTAACAAAAGATGTTCCTTGTGACTAATATCTTTTGTTTCATCAACAGCGATAGAAAAATAAATAGAACCCCTAACCTCTTCTATTATCTGATCCCTAACTTATGACAGATTTGATAATAGATCAGATTCTGATTTGGGGGGCCACAAACTCATTTGGGGGGCCCTGGCCCCCCTGTGGAGCCGCCACTGGTCATGGAAGGAAAGTATTTAGCCAAGTTCCATGTCGTGAATATGACCTGCAGTTTCTGTATGAATGTTTTCGTCGGGAACACAATCCATTTCAATTAAAAACTCATATAAGGCTGGAAAACAGTCCACATTATGTACTTGTTTGAACACAGGAGGCTCAGAACCCATAAATTTCCCTCCTTGAGCTAACGCTCCATGGCAGATTTTTATACCAGCAAATAAAAAAATTAATTGGTAATACTGCTGTACGATTATCAGACTCGGATTCGTTTCATCGAGGTAACTGTAACAAAATGGCTACGTCCCTATTCAGACTTACAACTCTGACCTACTTAGGGCCCCGCAGTGATCTCTATCTATACATATAATATCCATTTAGTGTCCGTCTGTCGGAGGACGCTACGTCACAAACGGGTTCTGTTCCATTGTGAAACATAAACCGTTTGTCTTGACGACGGCGGTCTTGACAACGGCGATAACCAACGATACATATAGGCCTGTAATATGACGTCATAATATGACGGGCAAATACACTAGTTATCTATATTCGTTGTAGCGTACAAGCCAGATAGCTAATGGGCCCTGAAAGTTTCGATAATCACTGAATGGGGCAAAATACAGGACATGACTGACGGGAGTTTAAAACCTGTATAAAACTGTGTAGTTTTTTTAAAACTGGAATGTTTAATTCTAATAAAATTTCTCTTGAAATTTCTTTTAAATTACAACTTTTCGTGGAACCCTTGTGTTCACCCCATGGAACCCTTGGGTTCCTCAGAACCCACTTTGGGAAACGCTGGAATAAACAATCACATTTGCTAGTTGATAGCTTTTCAGTGTCCCGCGTACATTCTCAGTCGAAGCTGCCCCATCCACTTCAAAGACACCCGTTCAGTTACGGCAACTGATTCGCTAAAGAGCAAGGAGGGTGGAACAGGACATGCCCTGCCCTAATTAATCAGGATGCAACATCCCAGTCCGGCCACCAACGTTTGCCAATCCACAGAAATTTGTGTCTGATCTGGCTTGTCAATGCTACAGAGATTTAAAGTGTGCACATCCTTGCCTGCAGGGAATCACTGAACTATGACATTCAGCTGCCAGGCGTAATCAATAGGCTACGCACATGATAAAAAGTATATGTCATTATGCATGCAGCATACACATATAGGGGCCTACATAATAAGTAAGACTTTTCAAGGGCGAGTAAAGCTGGTACATAGGTACGTCTGCAAGCTTCATTCCCAGGTGGAAAATGTAGTTTAAACGTTCCCTACAATTCCATCCTTACTACTCGACATTCGTAATAATAACAACCTATTTATTGACTTGTGCCACAAAATAAGCTCTCAGGGTTATACAAATCTGTAAATAAATGAGTCAATTTCCGGTATTTGGCTACAATTGGAAATACGGCTGTCCCCGGTCATTTCTCAGAAAACAATACCTAGTCTGATCATGCTAAGTGATTAGATTAAAAGTTATTGATCAGTCAACAATTTAAGACCTTTGAAAGTAATTCAGAGCAATAAAATAATTTATTAAAATTTATTTTGAATTTAAAATGTTCCACTCCGTTACCGCCCCTAGGCTATAGTAAACATATTGCTTTCGTCTACAATTTCAAAATGATTTGCATTAAACCAAAAAATGTGTACGTTTCTTTTATAATACACATAATTGTATATTTCTAAATACAACTTGGTGAACCGGATCTTCAGTATAATTTTTAAAATATATTTTAACTTGTCCCCGGAAAATTATGTCCGCTCTGTTAACTTGTAAAAATTATCTCGTATCTCACAACTCTCAGTTCTTTGGTCTCGCATCTTAACACATCTCTTCTGTGAAGATCTATGTAAGTAAGTATGTCTTAATACAGGACCTGAATGCTAAGACAAATTTCTTACAAATTTTCATTTATTACGTACCTGATGTGTTTTTTTTATTGTACATCCACTCCGTTACTGCATTTTTGCAATGATTATGAATAAATTTAATTAAAATAATATTTTTAATATAACATTTGTAAGCTATATAATGAGTGTACCGACGATTAATGTGGACGCATGAGAGATAATATGATGTTTACCATGCTGATACACAATTTGTCCACTCCGTTAACTGTCCACTCAGTTACCATAAATGTTGCCCTTGAGGTACTAAAATTTATTCCACTGTCAGGATAAGTCGTCTACTTACATTATCATTTCTAATACAACTTATTTAACAATATATGACATTTTTAATAAATTTTTGTTTCGGCAACTGTTTTTTTTTAAAGTTCACTTTTCACATTCTGTGCTCAATTCTCGACAGGTAGTAATGGAGCAGAACTTTTTATGGTAATTTTTTATCTAATTTTTATGTTATGAGCAGATTTTTAAGACAACATCATAAATATTTTAATGTTTTTGTTCAATTGATCACTGGGAATGATTGGCTCAAGTGATTTTTATTTTGTTATTTTGCCCAAAAAAATAAATTCAACTTTACATTGATTAGATCCCCTATTTTTCTTTCGGTAACGGAGTGGAATTTCTTAACAAAATTAAAAATGTGATAGAATTAAATAATCATTTGTATTGTAATTTCTTTTATATTTATTTTATAAACATTAATACTAAAAACATACTGGCATGTCAAATTATGCAGTAGGAAGCTGTCTACTATATATAACTAGCTCATATGTGTTTTGGTAACGGAGTAACGCAGTGGACAAACATTTTAGTAGGGCTATTTTTTCTGCTAAAAACTTCATAATTTTACATATTAGTGCAAAACCAAATATATATTTGTGAAATAGAAATATTAAAGATTTGTTCCAAACAAAAATCAATGTAATTTGCAAAAAAAATTTTTTGCTTCTTCAATTAGTGAATGTGACATGTTACCAGAAAATGACTCAAATATGTATTTAATTAAATTCACTGGCCAGACGGGCTCTGTGTCTTGCAGAGTGGAGGCCAGGCAGTGGTCGTAAAGAGCAGAATGGCCGAACTGATCCACTGCGCATTTCCGGACCTAAACTTTTGCTGGAACCCTACAAAACTTTAGAAGCTCCAAGTTAGATTAAAATACGTAGTAGGCTATCTGAACATTTACATAGCGCATTTTTGAACTTTTGTGTGATTCTAAAAATGCACCATATGTTCAGATACAAGTCATATATGTTCTTAAACGTTTCTTCAAAATTAGGTTAACTGCACAATTGTCTGGGGTTTCCTGTTGCGTACTCAGACCTGTTTAAGCACTGCAGACAATGAGCCAAAAAAAGCTGTAAACTACAGTTACACCCGATTAACCGTGCATGCACTGCTTACAAGAAGAATTCGACTGTTCGATTAAAATCGAATGGGCAGTTCACTTTTGGCTCAAAACCGAAAAACTGATCCCAGTGGCGTTTCCAAAGCGATGTATCATTATCGAAAAGTTACATGACAGTTTCAAAGCAAAGTAACATAAAAGAATTAGTTTGTATTTCCACAGACTGATGCATTACCAAACAACAAAGTCATTTAGAGAGAAATGTAGCATTATCGAACATTTATATGGTGCCAGTTAAGAAAGCCACAATGAATGGTCCTTTGAGGTTCAACGAATATGCAGAGAAAACAGTTAAACAATATAAACCTTTTACCCAAACGGAACACAGCTAGGCTTACGACATTCATAATGCACCGATCAGCTCTGTCAAGTCTCCAACAAGATTCTCCTAACAATGCTTCCCAAAATTTAATCCAATCAACGTTTTATATGGTTCAATCATCACTTGTTCTACCACAGCACAGAAGGATGTCAAAAACAATTGATCATTACAGGGAACTAATAAATGTCAAGTAATTGTGACTAAAAACTCCATCTCATACAAAAGCAGCAAAACAAATTAAAACAAATCTCGTACAAAAGAAACAAATTTGTATAAAAATGTAAGAAAAATTATCTCCACAAATGTTCATATTTTATCACTGCACCAGCAGCCATCATAGGCTATCACTGAACCAATATGGTATCATTAGAATACTTGCTCTTAAATTATCAGTTCTATCAGTAGGCTTTGCTGAACTTATAGGCTACAGCTGCCAAAGAATTTTCTTTGCCCGAAATGGAAAAACAATAGTCTACTTCAAATTTTAATTATCAGAACAAAATAAATACTTTAGTTGCACAGGAAACCTTGTGAATGGATGTGTGAATATATATATATATATACCAGTATATATATATATATATCACTTTTGTACTGATGCATGACAAGTGCTGTGATCATGTAGTTATGTGTGTTTGCAAATGTCCAACGAATTACATTGTAAAGTGCAACGACACATGCCATTGTGCAGCAATCTTAGCATGAATCCAGGGCAAAGAACAGAATTACCTTAAGAAGTCATTTAAAGTAGTCTCGTGAAAACTGCTGTCACCCATATACTGATGACATATAAACTGTTATCTGGTATTATAATCTACACTGATGTCAACTAAAGTGTGTCATCATCTGAAGTGGTCTTAACGAAACAAAGTAATCTTATCTAAACTGGTACAAAATCTAAACAGGTGTAATCTAATAAGACTTCTTTTAAAGTAATCGTTCGCTCAACTCTTGTGTGTCGTAAACTTGTAGCGGAGCAAATGCTAACCAGAACCGTATTGTACTGCACCAAATATAGGGTGGACGGCAACAATAAGTGCAATATAATCCATTAAAATATCACTTCTTACAGTATATACAACTCTATACGTTGACTACAGATATGATACTTTGAAAGAAGTTCTACAATATGATGCCAAGTCAGTTTAATGTTCCACTCATTCAGTCCGCATATCGAATCCTGCACTCCACATAGCTGTGCTTTTAACATTTAGGCAGTCTGCTGACCCCAGCAAATGTTCTCGCTTTAGCTTTCTTGACCTAAGCTCTGCATCTGGCACCATCACAAACATTTTAATGCAGCGACTACTAGCTACATGTAAATGAGAATTTAGTATCCAGAGCTCTGGCTGAACTTAGTCTGTTGATGGCAGCACATTGAAAACTTAAACTGCGGATGTTGCCAATTACCTAAGTTCAAGCTCAGTTGTAAGTAAGTAAGTAAGGCTACTTACTTATTTACAAATATAAACCCCTACAGTCTATTGTTACTCATTTCTTAGCTTGTTTCTTTTACATTTTGCTTCTATATATGTTTCATTTTAATCTTTGATCACAAGCCAAACACAGTGCAGATGATCACCAAATTTGTCTTGTCCTCTTCTTTGTTACCTGCCTACCAATCTCAGCTGCCAATCTGTCTTAAAATAAGTGCTAATGCATCTTGTTACATGATTGGTAGGCTCAAACTGGGCCATGCCTTAACAAAAAGAACTTAAAACATTGATATAACCCTGCAGACCTCTTACTGCAGCATTCATATACCACAGGATTCAGTTAATCTGAAAGTACCAGATGTTTGTAAAAATGAATGTGAATCTGAGCCAAAAACAAAGATAAAACACAATATGTTAGCTCGCAGCGTTGATGTTTAGTGTTAACAAAAAACAGAAATTAAACCTTATAACATCATTTTCAAAAATCACTTTAAAGCTGTTACATTTTTAGCACCTTGTTCTAAGTAATGTTAAAACCTGCAGCAGTCTTTGGTTCTTAAAACTTGGCAACATGAAAATCTGAAACCATTTCAACCAAAAATGTGTACAGTAACATCAGAATTTTTCGCTGCATCAAAACGCGAGATAAACCCAATTCTCTCCATCTTCAACAAACACACCAGCTATCTATCCAGTAACAATATCATGGAGAATTTGGGAGGCCGTGCTAGCATGGAAAATCGTCTGGGTTCCTCATAATTTGACACTTTTTTATATGGCAGTGGATGTGAATATTAGTACATGTACTCTATAAATAAAGTTGCTTGAGTCGAGTTGAGTTCAGATATTCAACAGAAAATCAAATGTGTGACAGAATATGGACAATTTTTCAGACAATTATTGCTAGCAGAGAAATAGGTGATCTCCCCTTAAATCGGTGGAACAAATCAAGCATCAACACAAAACCAACAAGTGGACTCTGAAAAACATCAAGGGGCCTTCGCATAGGCGTAATTTGTGAGGGGTACCCGTACCCCCCACTTTTTGGACTGGGGGGTACTTTTTAAACAATGCCAATCAATATTTTATTATTGTGCCTTCCCAGAGAACGCAATTTCCGCCAAAAGTATGAAAGTGCTTAGATACACAAGTAAATCGAGAGCCAAAATTAATGAAAATACTGGCAGGGAATATGTTCAAAATGGTTATCATGCGAAAAACGAAAGTGGAGAAGAAATTGGTACCCCCCACTTTTTAGACCTAGGTATTGGTACCCCCCACTTTTTAGGCCAAAGTTACGCCCCTGGGCCTTCGTGCAGTAAAACCAACTCTTCATATTCACGTAATCACATTTATCTACATCAGATGCAATAGGTTACTTGTCTGCACAGCTTATGTAATGCAGGTTAGAGGTAGATATGTTGGTCATTTATTTAATTATCCAGACACTTGATATAACATCTCACAAAAGTGCCACATATGCTAAACGAAGTTAGAATTATTAAAAACAAATCCTTCCTCAGTTCTCAGATAACTTTAAGTATCTGACTGTGATGTCACTCAAAATCTATCAAAGGACAAATTCAAGTTCGTCTAGGAACAGAGATGCAAAGTTGGTATGACAAATTCTGGTTAAACGAGATTAATTCCAATCGTCCAGCTTTTTATGGTCAACAGAATGAGTTTCCTCAACATAGAACTTCATCGACAGACTTTCTGAAGTAAAAGACTAGTAATTGTTTAAACGAAGGTTTACACATCGAACAGGTCTGCAGGCCAACGAGGACAGGCAAGCAGAAACTAACGATCTCCCTCTGAATTCCACAAATTGTCAGCTCACTCACCATTATCTGCCTCAAGCTCTACCCGTCAGGCTTTCCCATTCAAATTAAAGTCTCGCCCCTTCAAGAATTCCTACTCTGATCCATCCACTCCTATGCCTTCCAATACCTCTTGTCCTAAAGGAAACCCAGCTTAGCAGCTCTCTGTCTCCTTCTCTCCCTGGTCTTCTGGCAACTGGACTTGATTTTTCACTTGATATATCTGGACATGACACAGCGCTCATGAATCAGTTGGTGCCCTGCACTTAGCTTTTAAGTAGCATTTTAGAAATTTCGAGTTTACAATAATTACTAAACAATTCTTAATTGGTGCTGGCTTAGGGTATAATGTGTCGGCATTGTGTCTAAAATGACTGATAGGTAGGTTAACTAGAATCATTGTGAGTAGACAGTTTTTTAAAAGTGATTGGACATTAAATATTTTTCATTTAACTGAAAGAGTTTATTCATAATAGTGCTGGACACAGAACATTATACTTCTATGAGCTATTTAAATATCGCAATAAGCTATTTAAGGATGGATATTAATTCATTGTAAATGAAATGTAATTGACAAACCAAGCATCACACATCCCAATTCCATCTCCTACTGATGATAAACAGAAGAATAACTTCTCTATGTATCGAAAAAATACAATTTATAGTGGGAAGGTGAGAAACTTCCCCCTAGTGGTTCAGATCATATATGTACGTATACATGTAGGTATGTTCGATGTATATATTTGAATCTAAGTACTGTATATGTTTGTTTGAATACAGCATAGAAAACAGAGGACCAGCTAAAGAAATTTAAACAATGTTTGACTTATGGAGTAGGCAAACTGAGCAGGCAGACTTTGTAAAGTGCGACAAGGAGTAATGAATGCACTTCAAATGAACGGGTAACTTTGCATGTGTAATCAGATGCATGTTTGCATGCACGTATTATCTCTGCCTCAAGTTGTGTACCGGTACTGGATAACTTCATCTGATCGTGAGATGAATTGTGTTCATCTTGTTTCATGTATTCGATTTCCAGTTGGATATTTGAATTCAACTTAACACAAATAGATTTTGTTAGGTACCAGTACAATAACTGACAATAAAATCTGCTTCCACTGAAGACATTTTTAAAGCGCATTTTAAGAACTTCTCTACAAACAGCACCACACACAATGTTATCCAACATCTTAGTAGATCCAACTTGACAAAGAATGCCATCTCCCTGTCGCGCACTTGTACAGCTATCTTCAAGACACTGCATGTGCAGAGTATCTGAAATTCATATACCACCCTCAGATGCACTTCATTGGATAAATTAATCCATTCAATGCCACTAATGCATCCACCTCTTCTTTATTCCTTTAAACCACAAATTGCACCTGAGTTTGCAGCTCATTGTGCGATCAGCTGCTCAAACATAAAATACTTCCCACTCAGGTTACGATTGTTTGTCTTAACTGAAAAATTTCTGTCTTTAACTGTGCTGCATGCTTGTCCTTTAACCCACCAGCTTGCTAAATTTTATCAAAAGAAGGAAACTTTCTTACTTTGGACACCTGATGAGGATAAAAGGAGACTGTCTGGAAAAGGAGATAGTGCAGGGTACAGTACCAGGAGCAAGAGCACAGAGGAGACCGAAGATGGGATGGATCACCAACATCAGAACTTAAATGGAGCTGCCATTCGATCGAGTGTTGACAAAGACGGAGGACAGGAGAAGATGGAGGAAGCTTGTCCATGAAGCGACCAACCCTCGGATCGAGGAAGGTTGAAGACAAGACAAGACTGTGCTGCTTGAATCATAGCCAACAAGTCGAAATATTCGCGTATAATGACTTATATGAGAGAAATGCGACACTATCTTCCTGTTGTGGAGCACATTGCATTCAAGAACATCAAGAAGACACCTGTCTCAAATATCGGCACTGCTCTGGCATACACCAGGGAGCTGTGTGTTACAGTCTTGAGTCAGCTGGGTTGGTGATCGTTGTGCACTGCAGCTCATGCAGATATGCAGGTAAAGTAAGTAAGTAAGTAAGTAAGTGCCGAGCTTGAGCCCATTGTGCCTTCTCATTATTAGCCCGTCCTCCTGGAACACGCTTCCATTACATTTACGTACTGTAGTCTTTGACTTTACACAGCATATATTTGAAAATTGTCTTGAACCCCACTATCTTGTTAGATAGTCATAGGTGAAGCGCATTTTTTGCATTACACAAAAGGAGCTATATTAAGTGTCTTCATACATATATATTTATGTATATACACACATACATACATTCATATACCGGTATTCTCAATCCATAATCATGCCTCTGTGATAACACAAACTTAAAGACATTTACCCATTCGCTGAACTGCTGATCGCTTCAAACTGAACAATTGCATAAAATTTGAAGTAAATTAAATGAAAGAAAAATATAAATTTGAATGTTGTACCACAGCGTTCTTCCGTGCAACCAAATCCTCTCCATATTTTCCCTCCAGGCCGCGGCACACACCCATTCATCGAGAGGCGCTGGATAGTAAAATCAAGGGCAGATCCGATCAACATTCAGGCTTTGGATCCCCATCTGAGTTTGCGAGATTAGCCATCCGGTTGGCCTTCAAATTTGTTAAGGTTAGGGTTGCATACTAAAGTTTAAAAGTAAAAATCTGGAAAATTTAACAAGATCTTCAGAACAGTGGGAACCACATGAGGTCATAACACTGGAATTCTAGAATGGTCAACATAAGATGAAAATTTTCTACTTAGTTGTAAACCCCAAAACCGACCAATTTAAGTTATGGCCTTTCTATTGTAAACTGCTAGTTCTGCCACTGGGAAAAGCCGACTTTCCTCAAGGTGCCTATCAGCGACTAAGAGGCAGGAAGACGAGGACCAGATGCGTCGTGGCTGCCACCATCAACTGAAGCAGATGAACATAATCAGACGATCTAGGCGAAGAGGTCAGAGAGGCAGAAGATTTCGAGAACGACGGATTTTCATTTGGACGGGAAGTCTTATCCATCTTGTCTGGTAAAACGAAACAAATACACGATTCCGTAAGCACTTCTTTCAAATTCTCCTTGTCTGTGCTTATGTCTGTCTGGCAGGTAGAAGCAGGCAGAAAAAAAGACAGAGACAGAAAGACAGAGGCAGACAGAGTGTTATATCAGAAAACTTATAGAAAATGGAAAACGACAGACACACTTAGAACCAGACAAATACATAGACTGAGGTAAATAAATGAGAAAGTAAGTAAAGTAACTGAGAGACCGCAGTGGTCTGATGCATACTCGCGTCATTCGGAAGATTGGATGAATACGGGTCATAATCTGTCTCTGAATATTCATAATCCAAAGTCGAAGGCATTGTCGTCGTCGTTGTAGTAGTTGTTGTGTAGTAAGTCTCGTCTTTGCACTGACTAGGTGGCGCTGGTGTCAGACAGCGCTCGGTAGCAGTTCCCTCGCTCACCCCTAAAGACAAAGCATTATGAGTGAAGTTAAATGTGTATTGCTTTTTGAGTATGAATAGTAATCCTTTCTACATCAGAAATCTTGGGTGGTTTAAAGTAGTATACAGTAATAGTATGATGCTATACTATGCTATAGTACAGATGGCATAGTAGAGCATAACATAACTTGGTATTCTATAGGACAGGATTTTTGCCTCGTCTTGATTTTGCCTCTGGCTATGGGCCTGGGTATCATCAGGTAAAATTTGGTAATATTTAGCTGTAGGCCCATAATCTACACCAGTCCTGTACCTACTTTTGTCACTGTTGTGTGTTTTAACATATCAATCGCTATCACTTTCTTCACTAGATAAAATTCCATTGTTCATAGCTTTGCTATAACTAAAGAATATAATTTATTCATTTCTACCTTTACTAGTAATTAATAGTGCCTTGCAAGGTAGTTACTATTTATGTTTACATTGATGGATTACTGGTTATGTTAGTGACTAGCTGTAAACCCGTGAAAAATCACGGTATATAAAAAACAATTATTATTGCAGTGATAACAATAACGTCATATTATAGGCCTATAGCCGTCGTCAAGACAACCGTCAAGACAACCGTCGCCAAGGCGGCAGTATAGTGACGTCACAATAGCGTTTGTTTACGGGACAGACAGACAGACGTACAACGGTTATTATGTAAGTTGATGTTGTTGAAGATCATCTGCATTGTTGTCTCTTCAATAAATATATATACCACAAAATGATTTGGAAGACTATTTTCACTAACCCTTGGCATCATAACATTTACTAATATTTTGCATCAAATAGTATTTAGTACTATTGAACAATATTATTGTACTAGCTGTAAACCCGTGAAAAATCACGGTATATAAAAAACAATTATTATTGCAGTGATAACAATAACGTCATATTATAGGCCTATAGCCGTCGTCAAGACAACCGTCAAGACAACCGTCGCCAAGGCGGCAGTATAGTGACGTCACAATAGTGTTTGTTTACGGGACAGACAGACGTACAACGGTTATTATGTAAGTTGATTAAGTTAATATAAAAAACATTTTCTGTAGTCTATGCAATTTAATATTTTATTCCAGTACAATCAAAATTGTGATTCCGGTTTTCCTTATTGTGAATCTGTTACACAATCACTCGCAAACTTGGACCCCACCATGGACCACATTTAGAGTAGCACTGCAGTACACAGTATTTTTCAGACTTTTCAATCACTCTGAAACTTGAATGAAAAGAGACCTGGAAATGGCCTGGACCCCTCCCAATCTCTGTATTTTTCTATGTGGTTGTTTGATATTAAAGCACCTACATGAAAAATTTATCTGTCATTTCCTTGCCACTCTGTGTCCAGAGGTCAAATCCAGGTACCGTATATAATGCCAACTTGATCGTATCGTATCGTATCTAGTAATTTATAAGGCGCCTCTCGCAGTATAGACTATTCAGAGGCGCCCTCAGTGCATGAGCCCCGTGGAAACACAAACGTCTTGAGCAAGCAAGTAGATGCAGGAGAGATTCCCATCATGAGTTTAGTTCGAAGTCGAGATGGAAGACCATTCCAGGCAGAGGGACCTGTAACAGCAAAAGCTCGACGTTGGGCCAGAGTGGTCCTAGTACAAGGGACAAAGAGATCAAGACAGCCAGTAGAGCACAAAGGACGAGCAGAAGTTGCAGAGAGAGGTTGCTGCATAAGGTCAGAGAGGTATTTAGGGGAAAGCCGTAGCTGGGACTTGGAAACCAGAATGAGAATCTTATACTGGATACGCGAAGTAATCGGGAGCCAGTGTAAGACTTCAATCATATATGTGGAGATATGAGCAAAGCGAGGAAGACGTGCTATGAGCCTAGCAGCAGCAGCATTTAAGACTGACTGGAGGGGGAGAGCCGTAGCATGGGAAGACCGAGGAGGAGAGAGTTACAGTAGTCGACCCGAGAGCAAATGAATGCATGTACAATGGAGGTAAAGACAGTAGGTATAGTGGATCGCCTGATAGGCTAGTTCTCAGTCGTCTCAGTTGGAAGAAGCAGGAGCGAGTCAGAGTCGAGATATGTTCAGTAAAGGTGAGGGAGGAGTCAAGAGTGACACCCAGATCGCGTACACTGGAGGAGTAGGTATAAGAAGGAGACTTGAGTGCCAGCAGTGAATAGTCAAGCTTATTTAGTTGTTGCTTAGTGCCAAACCAAATCAATTGAGTCTTGGTGGAATTTAAACAAAGTCGATTTGATGACATCCAAAGGTGCAAGTCTTGGGTAAGTGCATCAACGGAGGAAACAATGGAAAGTTGATCAGCTGGTGGACCATGAACAAAAGCTTGTGCGTCATCAGCATAGAGTTGGCCCGTCGCAGCATGTTTGGTAAAGATCAGGGAAATGTCAGCCGTATAGAGGATATAGAGGATATATGTCCAAGTACAGAGCCCTGGGGTACGTCAAATCTAACCCTGACCCATTGAGATCTAGAGTCACCAAAGACAACCATCTGGGAGCGATCAGAAAGATATGATTTAAACCATAGAAGAGGAGTGTTAGAGATGCCACAGGATAGCTGCAAACGACGAAGAAGGATATCATGATCGACCATATCAAATGCCGAAGAGACATCAAAAAGAGCTAGGAGCGAGAGATGGGATTGATCAATAGCCATATAGATGTCAGACAAGAGAGACAGGAGGGCAGTTTCAGTGGAATGACAACCCCAAAAACCTGACTGGACTGGAGGAAGAAGGCCTGCTTGTTCAAGATAAGGAATGAACTGAAGGGAGACAAGTCTCTCAAGAGTTTTAGAGAGGAAAGAGAGATGAGAGATAGGCCGGTAATTTTGACAAGCAGTTGGATCAAGGTTAGATTTCTTAAGGGAGGGGAACAGGGAGGGGAACACGTCAATGGATTGTTTTTGCGAAGCCGGCAGGTGGCCCTCAGTAAGCGATCTGTTGAATAAGTAGACAAGAAACGGGGGCAAAACTGGGAACGGCGGTCCCAAATTCAGAAATATGTATTTTCGTCACAGACGTTACATGAATGAACGATACTATGTATACAGACATATTGAAAAATTTGTTTTTTTACTAAACAGACACATTGAAAAATGTGTTTTTTTCGTAACATACACAGTTCACGTTGTTCGAGTTTGCAATCATATAGGCCCTAGCATAGTTGTCACTTAGCAGCTTCAGGTACTGCCCGTAAACATGTGCTTTATGCGAATGTCGCCACTGAAATTCCGCAAGGTAACGTGGAAACAAGTTCCTGCTGGTTCCACTTTGGTTCCTGAGTTTTCTCTTAGCATGCATCCAAAGCCCCTCTATTGTTTGAGTGTGGATGTCAGAATGCACAGGATCTACAAAATGTTGTGCATGTACAACAACCTGATGATCATAGACACCATTGTTTATCGTTGAAACATTACCGTACGCAGCCCACGCGTCGGTGACAATGACTGAACCAGGTAGAACGTGAGCAGTAATGATAGGTTCCAGTGTCTGTGCATCACGTCGGTTAACGATTTGAAGCCAGCATCGGCCACTTCCGCGTTCCACAAGTCCAACAACCCAAGTTCCGCGTCGACGCCTTCCCCTGTGGTATTTCCTGTGGAAGTAATAAGTCTCGTCCACTTCCACGAACATAGGCAGACCATTTGCGTCGAAGCCGCCAAGATAAACCTGTTGAGCGTTGAGCCAATTTTCACACTCGACGCGGAAGAAATTGTTATAATCAACCATAATTATGCCAGTCGACAATTCCTTCAAACGACATTACATGTCTCGCCTGCACTTCATGACTCCAGTAGTACCGGTACATCATCATTCCGACCTTGTCAATGCTTAGAACGCAATGCACAAAAAACGAACCTGTTCGCACACTTGTTCTGGTATTACAACCTCGACATTTCCACGAGAACAATTCGGGCGACTCACCACGTCTGACCAATGCCATTGGCATTTGACAAACGCCACAGTCATTAGTGTTCCGTATCAGCCTATGTTCAGCGAGCCACTGAAGCCATTCCATTGGATCGTTCATAACTGCATAAATTTCACGTGTACAGTCAAATAACTGCAATTGGTTTCTCGTCAACACAACGTTTGTAATGCTTCGCGGTGCTTGCGGTCTACCGGCCATTTTAACTGTTTTATATTTGTAAAATTTGAAAACGTTTTGGTCAATATTTACGACGACGGCAATGACGTAATCAACGACGTAAAAAAGACGGAAAAGCTGGTAAGTAAATAAATAAATAAATAAATAAAAAACTAAGTAAATAAATGAAGCCTTAACTGTATTTGACTGTGTCTGTGACGAAAATACATATTTCTGAATTTGGGACCGCCGTTCCCAGTTTTGCCGAAACGGGGCTAAAACATCTAAAACGTTAGCTATAATGAAAGGGGGAAGTGGGTCGAGTTCGCATGAGTTAAGATTAGATGATTTAATTACACGGCAGAGTTCAGTTACAGATATCGGGCGGAACCCATCAAAATTGGATTCCGTTCGAGAATACTGAGGAGGAAGAGCATCAGCAGTTGATGTACGTAGCTTGTCAATCTTCTGCGTCCGCATTATTTTTGAAGAAAGTCATCTGCAGAAAAAGCCGGGGCGCTTGGCGAGCGAGGAGCGCGTCCCAGCAAACCAGACATCGTTGACCAGAGTCTTTTAGGGTTGTCTTTGTGCTTGACGACCAGGCTCTCCCAGTAGTCGGATTCCTTCTTGATGAACCTTTATCGAACCGTGTATTATTATTATTATTTATTATTAATTAAATTTGTAACGCGCGCATGGTCACACCGAAATGTGAATCTGAGGCGCGGATAGTTAGCCGCCAGGAGAAGATGCAGTTAGATATCCAAGTGTTTGAAAGCCAAGGAGAAATAGTGAGTTTTGAGTCTCTTTTTGAAGGTAGAAAGTGAATTTGACCTACGAAGAGTGGCAGTCGCTTCCATTCCTTGGGGGCAGAGACATGGAATGCACGCGAGCCCATAACTGTTCTGCACCGTGGCTCAGCTAAAAGGCCCTTACTTGATGATCGCAAGCAACGGGAGGGATGTAAGGAGTTAATAGTGATTGAAGATAGGGAGGTGTGCTGTTGATGAGGGCTTTGTATGTCAAACAGGCTAATTTGAATTTTATTCTGAACTCAACAGAAAGCCAATGCAGTTCATGGAGTAGGACCGAGGAGCTTGTTCGTATACTGGAACACGCAGTACTACACGAGCTAAGGAGTTTTGGATGCACTGCAACCTGTTGAGTTCATGGTCAGAGAGACCAACAAAAACAGAATTAGCATAATCAAGGCGAGAGGAAACAAGGGAACAAACTGTGGTTTGCGACATGTTCTTAGTAAGGGTATCCTATCAAAAGGGCGACTTCGAAAGGGCGACCATCAAAAGGGCGCGTTCAAAAAGGCGCCGCTCATAAGGGCGCGTGTTTAAAAGGGCGCCGATCAAAAGAGCGAGCTATTAAAAGGGCGACAATCGAAAGGGCGAATAATAGGTTTAAGTTCTGTTCTTCAAATGTAAGTTTGACGAATTTTTATTGATATTTCCATAGTTATTACTACTGTCTTTAAAGATAATAATAACAATAACAACGTCTGTTTTTCAAATGTTAGACCAATGTTATTGATATTTCCATAGTTATTACTACTGTCTTTAGAGATAACGTCTGTTTTTCAAATGTTAGACCAACGTTATTTAGTGATATTTCCATAGTTAGTACTACTGTCTTTAGAAACAACGTCTGTTTTTCAAATGTTGAGGTTGAGGTTATGAGCGATCCCTCTTAGATACTCCATGTTTGTTCTGTTGCCATAATCTTCAACTATGGTCTTGATCCGTTTGGCAACTTCCCTGTAGATTTTCCTTCCACGCGAGCGATGTAGACCCGAAACGAATTGCTCCAACTTCATTTCGTTGAGACTCTGTTCTTTCTTCAAACTGTCTATGAATTTCCATATAGTGGGATGAGAAGCTCCAAGTAGTTGACTGAATCCCCTATGCCAACCTTCGACCGATTTTATGTTTACAATTATTATATCCTTCTTCCAACTTCGAACTTTGTCGCCCTTTCGATTGTCGCCCTTTTAATAGCTCGCTCTTTTGATCGGCGCCCTTTTAAACACGCGCCTTTATGAGCGGCGCCTTTTTAAACGCGCCCTTTTGATGGTCGCCCTTTCGAAGTCGCCCTTATGATAGTAAATCCTTAGTAAGAGCCGATCTGATGTGACGTATTGCCCTGATATGATAGAAACATTAGGAAAGGTTGTCTGAATGTTGGATTGCTGCAACAGTGTTTTAGCTTAAGCCGAAAGATCGGTTGCAAGGCTAGGTAGTAAACAGGCAGACTGATGTGTAGGTCGATAATTAGGTAAGCGTATATAGATAAGTAGGTAGATTAATGGGTAGATGAGTAGGTAGTCCAAGAACTTTTCAAATAGTAGGTAAATCATTAGGTAGGGAGACAGATAGGTAAGTCGTTAGGTGGTGAGTCGCATAGGTAGACAGGTAAGTATATATTTAAGTAATTAAGTAAGTAACCAGATAATCCAATTGACTTACCGTTAGGATACTTAGGGTCAAGACCACATGCCATTGAAACTTCGTCTAGATTAGAAGAGGTTGCTGCAATCTCTGTGTCCACCGGTCGATAGGTGGAGCCGTTGTAATCGGCGATGACTATGAAGGTCTGGTTTGGCCTAAGAGTTGTACTGGTACAGTGTCCAGGAATGTAACCTACGAATTCACAACAGCAATGTAAACTTCACTTCTTCTGCAATGTGATCTTCACTTCTGTCTCTCGCCTACTTTTACTATACTTTCTCTACTGTACTTCTACCTAACTATGGTACTACGTGGCTGTCAATTTACATAAAACAGTCCAAGAACTTTTCAAATATATCTTCTTTCAATTCTACAAACAAGAAACCAATTATACATATCAGCAGTCCTTTTACATTCACTGGCATAAACTTGTCAAAAATATTGGGGAGGGGACACGGGAAGAATCAACCAGCCATAAAAACAAACTCCCTCATTACATTTGTCAATACCGTGCCGGATTCTGGTTACCTTTCAGACTGGAAAGATGGCAAACTAATGCCATAATCCGGCGCTCTTTAACCATATGCAGCGATTGCTACCCCGTTGTTAACATGAGTCTCAACTTGACCACGATGAGAACCTGTCGCGTGTACAATGTGTCAATGCCCTGAGCGACTTCAAGGAGAAGTACTGTGGGATAGAAGCACGTGAAGTCGACTTATTAGACTTCTTTTTGATTTTCATCCTGGACGTGCGCAGACAATCCGAATGTCTGAAAACCTCTTTGCAGGACATACAAACCTAGGTACACTTCAACGCTGCGGTACCAAACAATACGATAGCATTTGCTGTCCTGATCAATGACCGACTCCTGAATCTTGAATCGGATGATAGCAAATTCAAAGACGTAATTCAAATGGTCATGGCAAGTTGTAGCAATCGGTTTCATATTTACAAAAAGTCGCTCTTTTTATACATTTTCCAACATGGAAACTAAGTATATCGCGTTTTCACTGACAAAGAGAAATGTTTTCAGGCGCTAGCGGAACTGGACACGAGAGAGAGAGAGAGAGAGACAGACAGACAGACAGACAGACAGACAGACAGACAGACAGACAGAGACAGAGACAGAGACAGAGACAGAGACAGAGAGACAGAGACAGAGACACAGAGAGAGACAGACAGACAGACAGACAGACAGACAGAGAGACAGACAGACAGACAGAGAGACAGAGAGAGACAGAGAGAGAGAGAGACAGAGAGACAGACAGACAGAGAGACAGAGAGAGAGAGAGACAGAGAGAGAGAGAGAGAGAGAGAGAGAGAGAGAGAGAGAGAGAGAGAGAGAGAGAGAGAGAGAGAGAGAGAGAGAGAGAGAGAGAAGGTCAAGCCTGAGGCAGGCAGTTCCAGCTGCAAGGGCGCAGCAGGCGGCTCCAGCTGCAAGGGCCCACAGCCGCAAAGCTACGAGACTGGGTCCTAGCAGTGCGCATCCGAGGAACAATCAAGTGGCCACGGGCAGATGACCGGAGAGACCCGACCATGCAAACTGGATACCGGAGTGCAGTAAGCCCTGAGATCTATACAGCGGAGCTGAGCCAACAAGACAGTTACGTGCGGCATGAGGGAAAGGACCTTATAATTAGATGAGTTGGTGAATGGGAAGTCAGTGAAGAGAGTCTCAGATGTAGGAGGCGATATGGGCAAACTTCATGAGGCCCCTATGAGGCGGGCACCAGCATTAAATATGGATTAAAGCTTAGATGCATTACTAGAGGACACCCCATATATAGACAGGTTTCCCGTAGTCAATCCTAGTGCAAATCAGAGCATGAACCAAGGCCACAATCGCATGCAGCGGAAGGGACTGGCGAACGGCACGGATTTGGCGTAGATAGTAGATCACGAGCGATAGACACTATTGACATGATCAGATAGAGAGAGAACAGGATCTAGGACGAATCCAAGATCACGGACAGAGGAGGAGAAGTGCACATTGGGAAACCTGAGGCGGAGGGTCCCAGTCAGCGTCGATCCTATCGAGCTGGACACGATTACCGAGCCAAATGTACTGGGTCTTATCATGGTTAAGGCGGAGGCGATTAGAGAACAGCCAGAGATCTAGAGCAGAGGAAGCCTAAAGGATGAATGGTAAGTGTAGTGAAATCAGCTGTCCTCGAATTTCTCTAAATTTGCATAAGCATTACACGCGCTGTGTCTGAAAGCTGGCACCAAAACACGCTCTACTTATTTTTCGTCAATAGCAGTTTTCATATTGCTAAGTCCATGTAAGGAGTAGAAGTATTCATCGTTAAACTTGGATATTGTCAACCCAATCCTTCCGTTGACAATCCTTCTGATTAAATCCTTGTTCTCTTTATACTTAACGCCTATTTAACGTTCACCTTTTGAACACTAATTCTACGTATAAGTATAACCTGAATTAATCAGCAACACAGTTTAATATCTTTTCGTTTAATAAGAAACAAACAGACAGAACTCAATTCGATTACAACTCAACTAGTCAGCCACACTACTACAGCGAACACACTCGAATTCAAACTTCTCTAGTCAGCATAATTCTTCGCGCCTCTTGACACACCTGTCTTCTGTGCGCATAAGCGAACTCTAATAATATACATATAGCGCGCCGCTGCCGATATCGGCCGGCCGCGCGTGTCACTAAGACTAAACGTTATACATCTATCATATATACATATACACGAGAAACTAAAGTAAGCGCACTATATATATACGCTAATATCTCGCACTGCAAGACTGTACACAAAACTCAGTTCACATTACCTCCTTCCTTTTTCTGGAATTGAGCAAATTAAATTTCAAAATTTGCGAAATTACCAAAATACATGAAACATACATATATATCTAACTAATTAATAAACAGTCTTACGATTACTTATAACCTTGACAAACAATCAGCAATAACATTCAATCTGCCCTTCTTGTACTTCACCTCAACATCAAAAGTTTGTAAGGCTAACGCCCAACGCACAAGTTTAGCAGACTTAGACATTGACTCAGTCAAATATGTAAGAGGATTGTGATCAGTAAAAATGAAAATTTTTGATCCAATTATAATTTCTTTTAACTTGTTTAGAGCCCAAACAATAGCATAGGCTTCCTTTTCCACAGTAGCCCATCTCTTCTGGGTATCAGTTAACTTCTGACTGATAAATGACACAGGGCGTTCTATTCCCTTGTCGTCCATCTGTGTTAAAACAGCACCGACTGCAAAGTCACTACTATCGCAGTACAAATTGAATGGTTTTCCCACTTCAAAAACATATAACACTACTTTGGATCGCACAGCCTCTTTAAGTAAATCAAATGCTTGCTGATGTTCAACAGTCCAATCAATCTTATCAGAAACACGTTTACTAGTTAAATCAGATAAAGGTTTCGCAATCTGTGCAAAGTCCTTAATAAACTGTCTGTAATAATTAAAAAATCCAAGCAGTTGCTTAACTTGCTTCTTAGTTTCTGGGATCTTCAAATTAGTCAAACTTTCAATTCTGTCTGGATTCATCTTTATCTTACCAGACCCAACCACATGACCGATAAACCTTACCTCACTCTTACCAAATATGCATTTTTTCAAATTCAAAGTAACGTTATGCAATCTCATTTGCATCAAAAATGCATCTAGATGCTGTAAATGAATTTTCCAATTGTCAGAATGCACAGCAATGTCATCAACATACGGTTCTGCAAAGTCACTTATAGGCTGTAAAACTAAATTTATCGCCTTAACAAAAGTTCGGCCTGAATTTATCATTCCAAAAGGAACACGAGTAAATTCATACAGTCCATTATGTGTTACAAAAGCTGTCTTCCATTGATCAGATTGTTTTACAGGACAAGTCCAATAAGCACTTCGACAGTCCAAAATAGAAATCACATTAGACTTTCCAACTTTGTTCAAAACGTCTCTGACAATCGGCATCGGATATTTACAATCCACTGTGAATGAGTTAATGTATCTGTAGTCACAGGCAAGTCTTAAAGATCCGTCTTTCTTTTTAACAATAACCAAAGGGCTTGCCATTCTGCTCGATGATGGTTTAATAATGTTTGTTTTTAACATTTCTTTGATCTGACGTTCCACTTCTGCTCGATAAATCAAAGGAATTCGATATGCTGCAAATTCCTTTCCATGAAATCCTGGCTTTAGTTCAATTTCATGTTCAACCAATGTACATAATCCGGGTTTTTCTGAAAATCTGTCACAGTATTTGTTCAAAACGTTCAACAACTGTTCTTGCTGAGTTACTGTCAAATGGCTAGTTTGTTCAGGATCGAGGTTAAGTGAATTCTTGTCATCTTGAACCTCATTCCTCATTGGTAATTCAACCACTGAACCAAAATCTTCATCTTCTTCAACGATTAGACCACAACTTAATGCTCGAGTAACATATTTTCTGATCTTGTTGGCGTGAATTATTTTTCGACCATTTTCACCCATATCGACTAAATAAGAGTACTTTGATCTTCGATGTATGATCGTACATGGACCATGCCATCGAGAAATAAGTTTGTTTGTTGACGTTGGATACAAAACTATGACTTTCTCACCAGCTTCAAATTCTTTGTGCTTTGCTCTCTTGTTATACTGATTCGTGTATTGTAATTGCTTTTCTCGAGAGTAAGATTCTGCAAACAATAATGCTTTCTCCATATTTTCTTTGAGTTCTTTTAAATACTTTTCTGGTTTAACTCCAACATGAGGTGGTAAGTTTATTTCTCTAGTCCAACTCTCTTTTAATATTGCCAATGGTCCTCTCGGAATTTTCCCATAGACAAGCATATATGGTGATACTCCAGTAGTTGCATTCGGCACTTCTCGTAATGCCCACACTGTGAAAGGAATTATCTTGTGCCATTTCCTCGGGTTGTCTATTATCACATGATGGATCATCTTTTTAAATGTCTGATTCCATCTTTCTACTAATCCAGCAGCCTCTGGGTGTCCTGGTGTGTCGAATCTTGGACTACAGCCCATTAAATTGAGAAATTCTCTTGTCAAACTGGCTGTGAAGTTCGTTCCTTGGTCACTTGTAATCACTGACGGTACACCAACGTTCATGAACAGTTCCATCAACGCTTCACACACAGCTTTCGCTGTCAGCGATTTCAATAAAAAGATTGTAGGCCATCTGGTGCACGAGTCCACAATGCATAAACAATACTTGTGACCTGCAGCAGATACTGGATCGATCGGGCCAACGAGGTCCATCGTCATTCTCTTGAAGGCGACCTCTTCTCTTGAGACCGGAGTGATAGGTACTCTATCCATCACCAGACTCCTTGCCTTTAGTTGACACTTCTCGCAAGACTTACAAAATTTCACAATGTCTCTTCTCATCTTTGGCCATACAAAAGACAACTTTATTCGTTCTCTTGTTTTCTCTTCTCCTAGATGTCCTCCAAATACCGATTCATGCGCCAATTCCATCACTTTAATTCGTCTCTCTTTTGGTAACACTAGTTGATATATCGTCTGGTCTAATATCTGACATTTCTTATGCAATAAACCGTTGATCACACAGAATTCAGATTCTTTCTCTTGTGCTAACTTCCACCACGGCTTCAACGATTCATCCTTTCTCTGTTGCTCTTCGAACTTCTTCGAATCGGCAATCTGCACCTTTTGTTCTTCATCCATCTCTTCATCTCTATACAAGTCTCCTATCCCCACATCACATTCATTGTCTTCTTCAGTTTCATTTAATGTGCCATTCTCGCATGCAGCCATCTCTTGCTCGTTCATCTCTGCTATTACACCATCTCGCGATAAGCTTCGTTGCTCATTACTTTCGTTTTCCTCATCACTTGAACTTTCAGTTTCACTCTTCTCATCAACATCTACCATTTCCTGTTTCCGACTCTGCGCTCTCGTCATTACATTTGCTCGTACACTCACATCTCCTTGTATCGTTTTAACTTTCATCTGTGGTACGGCTTTTAATTCGGCAATTATCTCTGGATGCAACAAGAATCTTTCTGTACTGCCCATCTTTGCAATACTAGCACACATCAAGGTGACATAAGGTGTAAGTGAACACTGGATTTTACGCGGAAATCCCTCTTCTTCCACGTCACTATCACACAGTCTAACATCGACTTTCACTAACTTCGCAGGAATGGCATCTCCTGCCACACATTGCAAATTCACTTTTCCAATTTGTTCCACCTTCATGCCTTCCAGTAATTCTTCACTAATCACCGGAATCTCTGCACCCGAGTCGCTCAGTGCTTTGACTTTCACTGGCTCTTTACCGTCTACTGCACGAATTTCAACCTCGACATATTGCAAGAACGATTTCTTCAATATTCGACTGTCATCTTTTCCTATGACTTCTCTCTGAATTTCAGCATCCAATAGAATTTCTTTTTGAATACCACATTTCATTACTGACTTTACTTCAGTCTCTTGGTTTTCTTGACTCGCGGTTTGATTATCTGTATCACTAACCACTTGAATCAAATTCACCCTTGTGTGTTCTTGATTTCTGCTAGAACTAGCTGCTGCCACTGGAACTGGACAAAATTTAACCAAATGTTTGTCTGAACCACAGTTGTGACAACGCTTCACCACCATACCTCGTTGTTCATTGCCTTCATATCTCTTATACTGCGTAAACGATGTGTTGCCTTCCCTCTTGGCAAACGGCGCTGACGATTTGTTAAATCCCTGACGACCAAACGTCACTTCTCTGGTTTCATTGGGTACAGGGACATTAGCCTTGACTTCTTTACCTTTGAACTGACTCCCTGTTTCTGGATTACTTTTCCACTTTCCACTCTGGCTTTGGTTTACGGAACGTTGAGAAGGATAACTGTTTATATTTGGGATCGCAAACCCAATTCGATTGTTTACATGAATGTCTGCTAGGTCTGCCACTGCACTAGCTTGGAGACAGTCAGTTCCTTCCTTCGACAATACAAACTGTAGTGGACCTGGCGGTAAACATTCTTTCAGCTTATCCGCTACCAGCAAATCAAAGAGCGTATCATACTCTCTGTTCACGTTTCGACTTCTCACGTAATAGTTTAGCAAGTTCTTCAGTCTTGCCGTAAACATCGTATAAGTCTCTTCTGTCGTCTTCTTAGCATCCACAAATCTGGCTCTGTATTCTCTCGAGGTCAACTTAAATTCTTTTAATAAGTGCTGCTTGACTCTATCATAATTATCTAGATCATCGTATGACAATCTATTCAGAACGGTTCGAGCTTTCGGCGTCATCAATGGTAGTAATAATTTCACCCAAAACGGCTTCTCCACAGCAAAGCTACGAAACGCGTTCTCGACTGTTTCAAAATATAATGGCACCTCCATCATATCAGTTGGCATTTGAGGCAATACATGCTTCATTGCATCACCTATTTTCTTAATTTTTGACACCAAAGTTTCACTTTCTTGCTGCTTCCTTCTTTCTGCTTCCCGTTCTTCTCTCATTTGCGTTTCTTTCAATGTCAATTTTGATTTCTCCAGTTTCAGACGTTCCTGTCTTTCTGTCTCTGCCTTTTCCAAACTTTCTTTCTGAAATTTGAGTTCTTCTTGTCTTATCTGTTCTGCGCGTTCTAACTCTAACGTTCGCGCTTTTTCTTTTTCTTCTTCACGCATTCTCTTTGCTTCAATCTGTTGCTGACGAACCTCTTCATCACTTTTTCTAGCTTTTTCAAATTCAATCATCTGCTCCAATCTTCTTCTTTCAGCATCTTCCCTATCTCTTTTCAACTGTTCTAACTGAATCTCAAACTGATTCTTTTGCAATTCAAGTTCTGCCTTACGCACTTGTTCTGCTTTATCTTCTCTCTCTCTCTTTGCAGACGCAATTCCTCTTGCCTTGCAAGTTCCGCTTTCTCTTCTTTCTCTCTCTGCAGACGTTCTGCTTTCTCTTCTTTCTCTCTCTGCAAGCGCAATTCGTCTTGTCTTACACGTTCTGCTTCTTGTCTCCGTTTCTCTTCTCTATCTTCTTTCATCATCATCCACTGCATCAACATCTCCATAGACATAGGCACAGGAGGTTTCTCAATAGCCTTTTCTACGGCACCGCCAACGGCACCTTCTTCTTCGACTTCTTCTTTAACCCACACATCGGCGAGTTCCTGCATCATGTCACCACGTGACATACCTTCTAATTGTTCTTCTTTAAAACCGGCTTTCAACAAACGCTGTTTCAGCCTTTCCGTAGACATCTTCTTAATATCTGCTTGTCTTTCAGCACTTAGTTTCTCCATCTTACTTGTTTACTTTGGTGATTTCTCTTTTCAAAGAAGTCACGGTTTTTCTTGTTGTGTGAATCGATAAACAAACGGGATTTCTTTTATATTTGTTCGTGGAAAACAACGAAATTTTTATACCGTTTCTCGTGTTCCACCGTCGTTGATATCGAAGATACGTCACACAGCAACAACGCGTAGATTCTTCTAACACCGTTGTAAATTCTTTTATCACCGTTGTAGATTCTTCTATCCGCCGAAGGAGGTGATAACGTGAATTTTAATCCACTGTGAGTTTATATCCACCGTGAGTATTTATCCACCGTGAGTTCTTATCCACCGTGAGTTCTTATCCACCGTGAGTTCTTATCCACCGTGAGTTCTTATCCCACCGCTGCCACCAATAATGTCAACCCAATCCTTCCGTTGACAATCCTTCTGATTAAATCCTTGTTCTCTTTATACTTAACGCCTATTTAACGTTCACCTTTTGAACACTAATTCTACGTATAAGTATAACCTGAATTAATCAGCAACACAGTTTAATATCTTTTCGTTTAATAAGAAACAAACAGACAGAACTCAATTCGATTACAACTCAACTAGTCAGCCACACTACTACAGCGAACACACTCGAATTCAAACTTCTCTAGTCAGCATAATTCTTCGCGCCTCTTGACACACCTGTCTTCTGTGCGCATAAGCGAACTCTAATAATATACATATAGCGCGCCGCTGCCGATATCGGCCGGCCGCGCGTGTCACTAAGACTAAACGTTATACATCTATCATATATACATATACACGAGAAACTAAAGTAAGCGCACTATATATATACGCTAATATCTCGCACTGCAAGACTGTACACAAAACTCAGTTCACAGATATTAATTATTATTATTAATTAAATTTGTAACGCGTTAGATGTCAGTCGCAGGAGAAGGTGCAGTTAGATATCCACGTGCCTGAAAGCCATGGAGAAATAGTGAGTTTTGAGCCGCTTTTTGAAGGTAGGAAGTGAATTTGAGCCTCGAAGAGAGAGAGAGTGGCAGTCGATTCCACTCCCTGGGGGCAGAGGCATGGAATGCACGCGAACCCAAAACTGTTCTGCATTGTGGCTTAGCTAAAGACCTCATTACAGGCAATGAGGAGAGATGTAAGGAGTTAGTAATGATTGAAGGTAGGGAGGTGTGCTGGTGCTTAGGGCTTTGTAGGTCAAACAGGCCAATTTAAATTTTATATGGAACTCAACAGGAAGCCAATACAGTTGATGGGGTATGATTGAGGAGCCTGTTCGTGGTGGAACATGCAGCACTACGCGAATTAAGGAGTTTTGGATGCGTTGCAGCCTGTTGAGTTCAAGGTCTGAGAGACCAACAAAAACAGAATTAGCATAGGAGACAAGGGAATAGGCTATGGTTTGTGACAAATTTTTAGTCGACCTGATGTTTTATTGCCCTGATGGGATATTACAAGATTTACAAAGGTTTGCTATGTGTGGTCCGAATGTGAGCTTGCTGTCTAGAGTTACCACCAACTGCTTTGACCGTATAGAGCTGTGTGATCGGAATCAGCAAATACTGTGGCACAGTAGTGCGTGCGAGGTTGATGCTAGAAAGTCAAGGGAGAGGACACAGGCGTTGGTGTGAACCGAGCAAAATTGCCTTAGACTTGTCTGGGTTTATGGCTAAACCATTGAAACAGAACCATGCATACAAAGATGACAGGCACTCCTCAACTTTTAATTTACCAGGCTGATCAGTGTGTGATAGAGCAATATAGAGCAATATCATCCGCATGCTGTTGTAACTGGACTCCGAAGTGATTAGCTATACGACTGATTGGGGCAGTAAAGACAGTAAATAATAAAAGGCTGAGGACAGATCTCTGAGACACTCCAGCAATACAAACAAGGCTCAGACCGAGCGGTACCGATGCCAACCTGCTGATTCCGATCACACAGCTAGGTAATTAGCTAACCAGTTTAAGGTAAGCCTTGGTGAGCTGGTGGTATACGGTGTCGATAAGGACTGAAGTTGGGAGAGGAAATGATGTGTTTCTTGATATGCATAAGAAAGAGACGTCCGAGGATCTTGAAAATGTTGAGATTTGAGGTAGGTCTGAAGTTAGAAAGGTCGCTGGTGTGTAGGTCAGATTTTTAAGTAGGCCTAAAGGCGCGTGACTAAAGCAGATTTGAAGCTGGACGGAAAACAACCTTAACTAAAAGACAGGTTGGCCAAGTGTGCAATGTGGTGGGGAAAAACATCAGAACATGAAACAATAAGTGATAGGTATGAAGTCCATTGGGGATGATTTAGGAAGTACTCCCTTGAGAAGATTAACTACTTCAAAGTAGGTGGTATGTCATCAAAGGCAGTACTAGAGAAGTCAGAAAACGAGCAGCAGGTCGTTCCATATTGAATTAGCAGTACATCTAGCAACCTTACATTTGAGATTATTAAGTTTGTTTACAAAAAAATGCAGCAAAGTTAGAACACATGATCTGATTCTTAGGCTCTGAGCGTTGTCAGTTCACAGCCACCTTTGAGTGCAGAAGACGATGGGTGATGCGCTATTAAAGACTTCAAAGTAGGTGACAGATGGTATGTCATTACAGGCAGTGCCAGAGAAGTCAGAATCGAGCAGCAAGTCGTTCCATACTAAATTAGCAGTAGCGGCATGGTCGCATTACGGCGCTCTAGATATTGTCTGTGTCATTATTATTATGGGTTTCATGGATTTTCAGCAATTTCAAGTTAATTAGTTCTTATATTGCCGGTTTGCAATACATTCATACGACTGTTCAGTTCGTCTTGCTATAATTGGTCTGCTATATAGGCGCCGACTTTTGCTTTTGTCTCTGGGTGCCAATAGGTATACGGGTCTTCCCTCCCTTCCCCTACCCCCTCCCCTTAGATAGGTGAGTTTTAGCAGATTTTCAGAGAAAGAAAATTGTTTTCTTGTCAAGGGTTTCAGTGTTATTATTTATTTATTATTTTTAAATGATAAATAAATAACTAAATAAATGTATAATTTATTTATGTACGGGCTGTGATTGTGAGATCATGCAATGTTGGGTATTTGTGTTGTAGTTGTACTTCTCACGTTATGAGATTACTGCTTAGGTGTAAAAAATTCAATTTGGGGCCCGAATTCTTCTGGGTGCCAGGAACCCACTGAACTTTCTCTCTGGGTGCACTGGCACCCAAGGCTCCCAAGAAGTCGGCGCCTATGGTCTGCGTTACAATACATCTATGCAAGTAAAGCTGAACACGTACGCTTAACTACGCCAAATTCTGTGCTATATATATATATATATATATATATATATATATATATATGTATATATATATGTATATATATATGTATATATATATTTCTTAACTGGAATCTCTCGTTGATAGCGCCTCCGACAATATATGCCTGAGATAGATGTGAAGAATACATTAACATTGTCTTGTCATTGTCATATGGCGGCGAGAAAGGGACAGACAGACAGAAAGACAGACAGACATAAAATGAGGCGCATGAGACGCAGCCTACGCTCTTACTGATGTAGCTAAATGGGCCAGCTATAGCGAACTGGACTGTCGTATAACGAGGCTAAGCAGAATTAAATTGATTTAATGATAATGTTTATGGTGTACATAACGAGGCTAAAGAGAATTATGTTGATTTAATGATAACGCTCAGATGAATACGTTTCGCGAAAAGCCACTAGAAAAGACTGGAAAATAAAACACGGAAACAGATATGTTTACGGAAATGGAAATGTTTAATTTCGTTTAGCTGTTTACCTGGGTCGTCGTCAAAATTAATGGTGGGCGTCACGAATTGATAACGATGATTATCTCTACGTACCTGTTCATGTATAGGCCTACACATGTATGTTTACCAGTGCTTTTGTGTTTTCCGCACTTTGAGTTTAGAATGTTTATCTGTGTACCCATGCTGTATATCTATGCGCATACAGCACGGGTACGTAGGCCTACATTTTATATCTCTAAGTATCCGTGCTTGTGTATCCGAAGCCTGTCTCTCGGATGGTCTGTGCCCTGGACCATCCAAGAGACAGGCTTCGTGGTTGAATTGGAATCCGACTCAAACGGATAATGTTTCAAAGAGCTAATCGAACCCAGTGGCGGCGATCTTATCTGAGAGGTGGGGGGGGGGACAAAGTCGGCCACGGTCTGATCGATGACCTTTTTTAGGAATTCATGTCCCCAAAAAAATTTCTTAACTTTTTTAGGAATTCATCTCCACAAAAACTTGATGACTTTTCTACGAATTCATCTTCAAAAAAAGTTGATGACCTTTTTCAGTCATTTTTTTACAATGTGTGATTACCTTTTTTAGGAATTCGTCTACAAAATTTATTACCTTTTTTACAAATTCATCCCCAACAAATTTCATCCCCAACAAATTTCATCCCCAACAAATTTCACTACTTTTTTTACGAATTTCTTCTTGCTTTCTCTGAATTTTCGGGGGACACTTTTGCTCAAAAATTGAATTTTTGCCTCATCTCGTCAAAATGCAGTGAAAACCCTCACGCGCAATTACATTTCTTCGCCTTTTTTCGTGTTTCTTCAAAATGTTAAAGGTGGGGGACTTGTCCCCTCGTCCCCCCCCCATGATCGCCGACCATGATCGGACCAGATGTCAATTGAAAATTTTGTTCTCTTCTCGTTCTTATTCTCGTCGCTGTTCTTCAGCTGAAACCGGCCATTGAAAATATGGAACCCCCGGTTACATATTTTCTGTCACTTGCCACATCTTGAAGGCGCAGCGAATACATATAGGCCTACATAGCTCTAACCGAGTTGTATCAGCCAATTGGTCTAAAAAGTGGGGGACCAATTTCTTACATACAAGAAGCAAGGCGGTGACTGCGATCTTTTCGCCCGACCGACTCTTTTGCGTGACTTTCATAACATTTAGTTGCGTTATTCAACTTTCACTGAAAAACGTTGGATTTTATACTGGATAATTATGCTGCTTCTGATACTACGCTAAGACTTCGAGATTACCAGTCTTGTTGTCAAGACCTTAAACCTCAAGACCAAGACCAAGACCTTGAACCTCAAGACCAAGACCAAGACCTTGAACCTCAAGACCAAGACCAAGACCTTGAACCTCGAGACCAAGACCAAGACCAAGACCTTGAACCTCAAGACCAAGACTTTGAAACTCAAGACCAAAACTGAGAAAAATACTCAAAAAATCACAACCATATCCAGACTTCTATTCCTTACTAAAAAAATGTCAAGTCGGACTACTCGCTATTTTAATTAAAACATGAATCTTTTATTTTATTATAAGAAAACAATTCCAAATGCAGACTGCAGAGAATTCCGAATTCGTATTTACAAAAGTCCTTCATGCGAAATGTTATTCCAAATGCCTGTTGCATTTTATAAAAACCAATTCGCTCAGAATTTTCTGACCAAGTGGGGCCTCATAAAAATTCTGCCATGTGAAAAACAGTCTTGTTGTCCTCGAGACCAAGGTCTTGGTCTCGAGTGCACTCGAGTTCGTTTTAAAAAGTCTTGGTCTTGGTCTTGGTCTTGAGGTTCAAGGTCTTGGTCTTGGTCTTGGTCTTGAGGTTCAAGGTCTTGGTCTTGGTCTTGGTCTTGAGGTTCAAGGTCTTGGTCTTGGTTTTGCAAGACCAAGACCAAGACTTTTGACAATATAAAGAGTCATTTAACAAAACGCAAGGATTTTAATAATTTATCCAATAATTACTAATACAATTGCTTTAGTGTTTACACGGTGTGACCGTGTGAGTGAGGCTTTACTGTTGCTTTTTACATTAATTTTGACTTCCGGGTAGTTACCATGGAATGATTTCAAAACAGACTCACAATTTGTACATTTACATCCGGTACTTGAAAAGCTGCTCTGTGTGCCAGTGAATTCAGCAGTCAGCACTGTAGAAAGTATTTTTCACATGGCAGAATTTTTATGAGGACCCACAGGTCACGTCTTGGTCAGAAAATTCTGAGCGAATTGATTTTTATAAAATGCAACAGGCATATGGAATAAGATTTCGCCCGAAGGACTTCTGTAAATACGAATTCGGAATTCTCTGCAGTCTGCATTTGGAATTGTTTTGTTTGAATAAAATAAAAGATTCGTGTTTTAATTAAAATAGCGAGTAGTTTGACTTGACAGTTTTTTCTAGTAAGGAACAGAAATCTGGATATGGTTGTGATCTTTGGGTGTTGTTCTCGGTTTTGGTCTTGAGTTTCAAAGTCTTGGTCTTGGTCTTGGTCTTGGTCTTGAGGTTCAAGGTCTTGGTCTTGGTCTTGAGGTTCAAGGTCTTGGTCTTGGTCTTGGTCTCGAGGTTCCAGGTCTTGGTCTTGGTCTTGGTCTTGAGGCTCAAGGTCTTGGTCTTGGTCTTGGTCTTGAGGTTTAAGGTCTTGACAACAAGACTGGTGAAAAATACGTTCTACAGGTGCTGAATTCACTGGCACACTCGAGCAGCTTTTCAAGTACCGGATGTAAATGTACAAATTGAGTCTGTTTTGAAATCATTCCATGGTAAATAACCGGAAGTCAAAATAAATGTCCAAAACAACAGTAAGGCCTCACTCATACTGCGTAAATACTAAAGCTATTGTATTAGTAATTATTGGATAAATTTTTAAAATCCTTGCGATTTGTTAAATGACTGGAGGAGCATCCGATGTGGAGGCTCTGAGTCGATCTGTCTTTTCCGTGAGCATAGTCAAGAATTCATTTGCGGAGAAGGCAGGAATTTCTGAAGGGCGAGAAGCAGACCCGAGATGGAAGACCAAAGGCGTCTTGGGTTTTTGAGATTGCGTGAGACCAGCTTCTCCCAGTGAGCAGTCTCCTTGCGATGGTAGAGACGATGAAGGGCACGAAGCTGGGTAATCCAGGCCAACCGGTCATTAGGATCCTTGGTCCGGCGAGAGCGTCGCTCCAAGCAACGGGTGCGACGGCGAAGTTTATGACAGTCGGCGTCGAACCAGACGGCCAAAGGTCGATGACGGGTCTTTACTTGACGACATGGAAGCATGGAATCCAGCACACCGGTAACGGTGGATGTGTAAAGATCAAATAGTTGAGGAACTGTGAGAGTGTCAAGTGCAGGACCCGGTGATGAAAAGAGAGAGTCTCTGATAGCGATGCTGAAAGCCTGAGAGTCAAACGATTTCCATCCTCGCATCTTCCAAATGGAGTGGATTGGCTGTAGGTGAACTGACGGGAGAGTAAATTTGAGATACGAATGATCGGAGATCGTAGGAGGATGGATCAGAAGGTCCGTAACTTGGTCGTCATCAGAGGTAATGACGAGATCAAGACATCCACCAAGTTGATGTGTGGCTTGACTGACGTGTTGGCGGAGGCCAAACTGAGTGAGAAGTTCGAGGAATCGTAACGAAGTAGGAATGGTGGGGTCCTCCAGGTGAAGATTGAAGTCGCCGGGCGTTTGCTGTAGTAGGTCCCCGGATCTGTAATGATCTTCCCCTCGGCTCAGGGCCAAACTAATGACTGGCTTTTCCTCATCGGTCTCACGTTCCCTAAAGGCATTTCTGTTTCCCGGGGGCTCTGTGCTGAGACCGCCTCTGAATAGTTATTCTGCGAGAGGCGCTGTATAAATTTCTAGATACAATACAATACAAGCGCTTACAAGTGTGTGCAACTCAGTCCTTTATGGCCTTCCTGCATCTACTCTTCAACCACTCACCACTGTTCTCCATTACGCTGCAAAGCTTGTCAAAAATCTCACTCCCCGGGACCACGTCACTCCGACCCTTCGTGAACTGCACTGGCTTCCCATACAAGCTCGCATTCACTTCAAAATCTGTCTCCTAATGTATCGAGTCTACAGAAACTCATCTCCTCTATATGTCTCTTCGCTTGTTACTCCATGTTGTTCTCTTCAATCCAGACAAGGACTGCGATCGTCATCTCAAGTTGACTTCGCCATAATTAGAACATTCAGAAAATTTGAAAATTTCCAAATTTTCTGAATGTTCGATTAAGCTCACGGATTTTATCCGCAAGTCCTCGTCACCTTCGATCTTCAAATCTAACCTTAAATCTTATTTGTTTAAGATGTAGGCCTACTATGACTAACTGTATTTTCTGTTACGCGCTTTCGTGCAAGATGTCATTTTCTTTAGGCGCGTTATAAATGCCAGATTATTATTATTATTATTATTATTATTATTATTATTATTATTATTATTATTATTATTATTATTATTATTATTATTATTATTATTATTATTATTATTATTATTATTATTATTATTCAACCAATGAACTCATGTGCAGACGAATTATGTTAACTGTTTGCGGTCACTATATTCCTAGGCCGTCGTACAGTCCTGGCTGTACGGTCTTCTTATTGTTCCAATCCGAGGTGCCTAGGACAGCTAGAGAATTTCCAATCTGAAGGGCGACTGACAAACGCTGTAGCAGATGGCTCGTCTCACGTTGGTCACCTGTCGCTGCTTTTATTTTGCCTCCCAGTTCTTGAACAGAGTCCAGAGACTCGGTGTGCCAGTTTCCTGCGGTTTCGACTGCAACAGGAATGAAATGGTGCGACTGTGAGATGGCAGCATATTTGCTTTCCTTGTTATGGGCTGCTTTTTCGGCCGCGGCGCCTGCTTTTTGCGATGTTAAATGCTCATATGATGTAGCGAACGTATCAGGTACCGTAACATCCCATGCCAAGCAACGACCTCTGGACCAAGGTATTATTGTGACTCCGTCAGGCCTTTTGCCGTCAGATCTGGAGAGGCCATTGGGCTCTTTGATGGACGGTATTTTGGCTCTAATGAAAGCCCGCCAAATTACGACATTGATCATGGCATGTCGTTGTTGCCTCCCAGTTCCTTTGATGCAAGAGAATCCGTGATGACCATTGGATTCTACTATGGCACCACATTTACACGTGTGTTTTTCGCACAACACAGTGCCCAGACGGATGCCGGCTGCTATTCTCAATACCTCTCCTGGCATCCGTAATCCTGCTGTTGTTATGGGAAGTGCATGAAGCCAGTCTCCTGAGTGTGGTGATTGCACAGCTAACAGTCGGGCTTTAGCAGCGGAATCACTATAGTTCTTTCTGAAAGGCCTTGAAGTGCGTGTGAGATCAGTGCGCTGTCCCATTCTCTTTGTATACGAGCCTTCTGTTCGATGGGAGGCGGTGCGTTCGATCTCGAAGACCACGAAATAGAGGCCTCCTCTACTAAAGGATCTGTGGACGTTACAGTGACATCGTGTAGCATTTGGTCTTGAAAGCTTCGCGTGCCAGCGGCTGATTCCAAAAAGGCGGAAGTTGCCAGCATATCGGCACTACGAATGCCCAGACCACCATTTCTCACAGGCAAAGAAGCCTGGATCCATTGATCGTCGCTCATGTGATTGTTGAGAAGGCTACACAGTCCTGTTCTCAAGATTTCGTCGAAGTCGCGTAGAAGTCCTTCGTTTAAGAAGCAGGCTGATGTTCTCAGTGTGTATAGCAACTTCGGTATGCTTAAGCTGCATCTCAAAGGGTGAATGAGTCGTGTGGATGTAGTGTCTCAAGCCTTGTGATGACTTTCTCCAGATCTTTAATCTTTTTCTGAACGGATTTATCGACACCTGGTAGCAGCGGTGCTCCCAGTAATGTCAGATCTTCAACGGCCACATTTTCAAACTCTGCGAAGGTCTGATTATAGTTTGCTTCATCATAACCTCTAACGGATGCTTCGCATTTTTCTCGATTCAGTTGTAAAACATACATGGGCGCGTGTTTCTCTATCAAGCTGATGTCGTGCTCAACTTTATCAATCGGTCCAGCAAGAGTGAGATCGTCCATATAGCCAACATTTAGTGGGGTTGTCAGACTCTCGAGAAGTGGCTGTATCGTCAGGCAGAACTTCAGTGGTCCTAAGGGATCGCCTTGTTGAGTCCCTTCCTCTGACAGAATAGTATGCTGTTTGGTCTGTAGCTGGGGCGCGTAGGCATAGTTGTCAAAGACGTATCTGTATATTTCTGGAGCTTTTGCTGCTATCGCCTCTAACATTGAATCTCTTCTCAGAGCATTGAAGGCATTGGAGAAGTCCAGTTTCACTATTATTATTATTATTATTATTATTATTATTATTATTATTATTATTATTATTATTATTATTATTATTATTATTATTATTATTATTATTATTATTATTATTATTATTATTATTATTATTATTATTATTATTATTATTGTTATTATTATTATTATTATTATTATAATTATTATTATTATTATTATTATTATTATTATTATTATTAATTATTATTAGATGAGCTGATAGAATTAATAAGAAGGGTGAGGAGAGAAAGTGAAAAAGCTGGCTTATACTTAAACATAAAGAAGACAAAAGTCATGACAACAGCAGAATGGGATACTTTTGAGATAGACGGAGAAGAAATAGAGGTGGTAAAAAGCTTCACTTTCCTGGGATCATTGGTTGAAAAAGAAGGAAAATGTGATACAGAAATAAAACGAAGGATTGCGATTGGTAAAGCTGCAATGATTGGACTGGAAAAGATATGGAAGGACAAGCATGTGAGCATAGATACAAAAAAAGGCTCGTGAGAGCACTAATCTTTCCAACGGTACTGTATGGTTGTGAGTCGTGGACAATGACAAAGAGCATGGAGAAAAAGGTCAACGCATGTGAAATGTGGATATGGAGAAAGATGCTGAGAATATCATGGACAGAGAAAAGGACGAACGAATCAATACGAGTGGAGATTGGTGTCGAGAACGAAGAGTCGTTAAAACAAAAGGCGACAAGATCGAAGCTAGGATTCTTTGGTCATGTTATGCGATCTGATGGGTTAGAAAAGGAAATGATGCTGGCCTGTGGTGAGGGGAAGAAAAGACGGGGTCTCCCAAGGAAGAAATGGATGGATGAGATTCACGATGTAACTGGCATGAACCTGGAAGAACTAAGGGACCTGACTTCGAATAGGAAGCAATGGAGAATGTTTATCATGACGATCGCTAGAGCTCCAAGAGTTGACAGCACAAGGTGACAAGGTGATTATTATTATTATATTGTTATTATTATTATTATTATTATTATTATTATTATTATTATTATTATTTTTCTATATTATGAATATATTACATGCATATGCACACACATGACTCGATCGCTCCTGCTTCTTTCAACTGAGGCGTCTCAGGGCCATCAGACGCTCGGTCTCACCTTCTGTCTTTACCACCATAGTTCACGCATTTGTCTGCTCACGCTTGGACTACTGCCACTCGCTCCTCTTGGGTCACCCCAAGCAGCGTCTCTCCCCCTTCAATCTGTTCTAAATGCTTCTGCCAGGCTCATCGCTCGACTCCCCCGGTTTGCCCATATTTCTGCTTACATGCTTGATGTCCTTCACTGGCTCCCTATTGCTGCGCGCATCCGTTATAAGATCCTCTTCCATGTCTCTAAATCTCAGCAGCCTACTGCCCCAAAATATCTCTTGAACTATCTGCGAAAACCGCTATCTGCATCTTCTTCTCGCTCATTGCGCTGTGTAAATCGGCTTGATCTTTTTGTTCCCAAGGCTAAAACCGCCTTGGCCCAGCACCGGGCGTTTGCTGTAGTGGGTCCCACGATGTGGAATGATCTTCCCCCTCTGCTTAGGGCCAAACTAATGACTGGCTTTTCCTCATCGGTCTCGCGTTCCCTAAAGGCATTTTTGTTTCCCCGGGGTTTCTGTGCTGAGAGCGCCTCTGAATAGTTATTCTGCGAGAGGCGCTTTATAAATTTCTAGATACAATGCAATACAATATACATGTTCGTATGCATCTCATGTTTAAGAACATAGTAGGCCTACACAAAGGGGTCGGGTCAACGTGCATATGTGACAGATGGTATTGAAATATCATTATGTGGCACCTCTGGTGGCTGTTGGCATTCCTTCGATTGTTCATGAATGCAACAGCGGTTGATATTACTGCAACGCAACGAGGGGGTCACACCGCTGGCCGTACTTCCTTCAAGTGGAATGTCAATTAGGAACGCAGATGGGGCACAACCGTCACATCAAAGGAAGATCATATTACCGCCGGACGAACTGCCTGTTTCCTCTTCCCCGCCCTACCTCCCACGTATTCCACTGGTTTGGGTGGCGAATATCGAAGTGTTTCTACGAATTACGAAGCCCCCAAGGGCGTGAAGAGTACTCGACGTAACCTTGAAACAAGCGACAACAATATCCTTCTCTAAAGCTTTTCAAACAATCACACTACTCGGAATATACTATGTATAACCTGACCATTCAGCTTACTCTACTGTATGCTGAGCATGTACAGTGAGCATAACCAACACTCTGAGCAGGGTGAGAATTGTTGGGGGGGGGGTGTTTGGGAGTTCAATCCTCTAGTCTTAGGACTCCACAGTTAAGTCCTCATTGCACACCCAAAGAGGTCGTTTCCAACCTCCTCAGTCGTGCTAGTGTGATTATATTGTGCACATATTTAAGTATTTTCTTCACAATTCACTTTTTGGGTTACTAATAAAGTAAATGATCTGGTTTATTGTGAGATTTGTGACCACGTGAATTGTACAATAATAAATTTGGCGTGATGACGAAGGGATCGTCCGAAAGCCAATCTACAAGCGAGGCCGTGTTGGCCGACAAGACCTACCAGAAAACCGCAGCTACACTGAGGTGGGCTGCAGAGATCCAGTCCCAATCGAAGGACAACTGCCACGCGCAATGCCTCAAAACTGAGGCAGAGGTCACACGATTGGATTGGCAGGATCGTCAGCCAGTCGCTGGAGTGAGGGGAGCTCACCCGTCAGCAAGCGTGCTCGGTCAGTTAGGTTATCGCTGTTATCCCAAACCGCCAACATATCCGCTTCGATTACTGGTCGCCTGTTTTACCGGCATTGGGTCGACACAAGATGGAAGTGTCCCCTACGAACCATCAAGATATCACCCAGGTGCCGCCGAGTTGAGACCAAGAATGGCTGACTGGAGGACGAGGGTTGTCGCAGCCAAATAGGCGGAGGAAGCCAGCGACCCAATCCTCCTCATACCAAGATCGCCATGTCTAATGGTTAATGTGTCCTGCAACCATTGGGTGTTGTCCAGCTTGACGCTAACGATGGATTCGAGGCCATCTGTCATGATGTTGTCAAGCCATTCGAAAGACGAGTGGTCAAAGCAAGGAGAACAACGGAGCAGATGACTAATCCTATGAGCACCAAATGAAGATCTTAGAAGTACAACGGCACTTTGAGAAGACAGGCGTTGTAGATTCTTGATGGCTTTACTCAAAAGCCCACCGTGTTGTTCGAGAGCAGTATCTAAAGCCTATCCTTTGAAAAGAGGTGCCCCCAGTAAGATGACCGAATCACAGTCGAGGCATTGGAAACCAGAGCAAAGGAGTCGTCCCCGAAGCCGCCGCCGCGGGGGTACCACTCGCATTTCCCGCAGTTAAGATGGAGACCCATGGCAAGACCGAGATCGCGGATTACTAGTTCGACATCTCGAGCTACTGTGTCCTGTCGACCTCCCAGAGAGAGGTCGTCCAGATATCCTAACTGGAATGTAACTGTAGGGAGCGCAGGATGGGTTGCAGAGGTAGGCAACAGAGTAAAGGACCGAGGGGATCACCTTGCTGAGGCCCCATTTATGAAGGGATTGAAAACTGGCCAAACCTGAGAACAGAGGCGGTCCCATCGGACTGATGGACGAAACGGTAAAGCTCGGGGATAGCCTCAATCGCGGCCTTAAGCATGGCATCGCCAGAGGCGCGTTTACACGTAGGCGCACTAGGCGCGCGCCTAGGGCCCCCAAATCTCGGAGGGCCCCAAACGAATGACAATATTTTTTTCAATTATAAAAAATAACATTTTCAATTCTGAATTATTTTAAATATGACCTATTTTCTATTTTATACAGTTTATTATTCCCATAAAAGTAGACACTATATTATTGTAATTTATAATTGTTTTTGTCATTTGGGCTAATAGGCCTACAAGTTCAGAAGGGCCCCTAAAATAAAACGTTTGCGCCTAGGGCCCCGTTTTCTGTAAACGCGCCTCTGGGCATCGCGACGCAAGCTGCTAAACGCGTTTGCGAAGTCAAGCGTAACAAAAACATGATCCTCGGGTAGATCAGAGATGAACCTGCCGGCTGCATGTGCCGCCGCCTCGCAGCCAGCGGGTGTGTCGATGCGAATCTGGAGCGGGGCAAAAAGGGATGATAGCTTGTTGACTGCATATCTGTTCGCGCACTTGGCTGCAATGCGTCTCCAGAAGTATCCGATGGCGTCGTTGCCAGTTCGATGACGGATACGATCAGTGAAGAGCTCGAGGCATAAAGAGCAACAAATAACAATCTCAGGTTGAATGCTAGTAAGTCAACTTCAAGAGAGACGATTGTCGACCGACGGATCAACTCCACAACCTATCCACCCCTTTCAGATGTGTGGAGCGGGTCACTGAGATGACCATCCTTGGCGTTACCCTCAGCGGGAACTCCGTGCCATATCGCATGTTGAGAGGGTTTTACGATCTTGCTCCGGATCATTTCACGCACTTAGGGCCCTGAAGGTTCGTGGTTTGTCCTCTGATGCATTGACAATCTTCGCTGGGGCAAAGACGATCTCGCGTCTCCTCTACGCATCGCCCGCCTGGTGTGGCTTTACATCTGCTGACGATAGACAAAGAATGGAGCGTCTGCAGAGGAAAATGCAGCGAATGTACTTCCTACTGACCGACATGGTCCCCCTAGCTACGATGGCCGAAGCAGCTGACATACGTTTGTTGAAGGCTGTGATAGAAAATTACGCATGTTCTGCGGAGGCTCTTGCCGCCAACAGCTCACTGTCATTACAATCTGCGCCCAAGATTGCACCTTTCACCCTACCAACTAAAGATGACCGAAATTACATCCCTGGAGTTCTCTATAAACGACAGTAAAAAACAATAACTTGCTACTGGCCTTAACTTCTTCTTGTGATGTGTGATCTTTTTTTATCAATGTGTAATTTGCTGTAACTCTCTGCTGTTTGTCAGACTGTTCCAATAAAAGAACATATAGCCTACCTGCCTTTTTAGACAGGGCGATGAGGTTGCCCCAAACAGAATAGGCCTCACCTCCAAAGGGTAGCCGCCACGCGGCAAAAGGTTGATGAAGTCAGTCAGCACACTCTGTAATGCAGCAGAGGACTCACGATGGTTCATCAGAATCAAGAGATGTCCAAGGCGAAATCCATCGGATATTTTAATTATAATATTTTAGTTACAATATTTTAATTATATTTGATTTTTTTTATTTAAAATTTTAATAATATTTTAATGTGTATTTTAAACTGCACTCTTACAGTGACCATTAACCAGCTGGATAAAACGAGTTTAGCACATTTTATTTATTTATTTATTTATTCCGGATATTTCTATAGCGCCTCTCGAAGTCAACTACTACTCGGAGGCGCTCCCCACTACAGGCTACAGCATTTGATACTGTGCCGGAATTTTCACGCCGAAGCGCCACGAGCAATTGCGAGTGAAGGACTTGCCCAAAGTCCATACGCAGCGGCTAAAGTGGGATTCGAACCTGCAACCCTCCGGTAACAAGGCGCCGAACTTACCACTGAGCCACCACGCCCCATATTTATTTAGCGTATTAACTAATTTAATGCATTTTATTGCATTCTAATACAATTTTTAAAGTTTCCAGTGTAAAAGCCGTATTGCAGCCATATGTGTTCTATGCACGTAGATACCTTCCCTTCCTCCATTTATCTCTAAGTTTACTTGAAAGTAAGTATGCTATAGGCATGTGAATAAGTAAGATTATAAGTTTTATGATCTGACTTTGATGCTGAGATTTAAGGAAAGATGGAGTCTGAGCCATTGTCGGAGTGAAGCGCAATCTATTTGTTATACACTAGCAAGTAAATGTGCCACATAATCTTAGCCTTGGCATGGAGGAGAATTCTACAATTCATCTTCGACACTGCTGGGCTGAATCTGGACTGCTCCGCAGGAATGGAACTGACAACAAATGGTTCTCCAATGCTCAAACCCTTCCTTTCTCTTCCTTTATTAAACGCCTCAAAACTCAACATTTCTCATTGGCTTTCAAAACGTCTGGATATTTGACTGCTGTTCACCTGGCCTGAGTTTATGGCCGAGATTTTAGAAGGAGCGCCAAGTGGCTGCCAGTTTAACTGTTTTCATCTGTATAGCTAGAAAATTGTTGAGATGTGCTGTTTAGATTCAGGCTTTTGTGGACTTATTCTTAGCGAGTGTTAGGCTGAAGCTACAACCATTACCTTCGTGGATATAGTCTTCAAGACGGAGAACTTTGACGGAAAATCTGACAGAATTTCTATCGGAAAAGTAAAAGCAAAGATGCGTGACGACGATCCGGTCAGTCAATAGTCGGTACGCTGGAATGACTCAGCCCACCTGTTTTCTACTTTGCGTTTCAGTGCCAATATGCGACCATTGAATGAAATTCTCGGCCAATTCAAGCTGGTGGGAATCCTTCGCTATCGTGGAGTAAGAGGCGGTCGGAATAAACAACGGCTAATAAGAGTGATCCCCCAAGGGGGAAGTGGAGGACGTAACGTCCGGCATCACCTAAAGCGAAAGCCAAAACAAAGGCATCCACTCAGTCTGGTTTTAGTTTCTACTAAATAGTGATCTGCGGAGACGGAGCGACACCCGCGCTCATGGTCAAGGTGACGTACATCCTGGCATATATATTGTAAACGCCCGCTCCTTGGCCAAGATCGGAGCACTAGACCCATTTAGGCGCGGAGTTGGAGGGATATGGACTCGATGTCGCGATAGTTTCCGAAATACACCTTAAGGAGCGCCATCTGGAGGAGGTGTGTAGAATCCAGGGTTTCCAGACTTTCAGAAAGGATAGAGTGGGTAGGAGAGAAGGCGGGTAGCAGTTTATTTAAGAGACAATCTGAGGGCAAGTGAATGTTACTTCCCGATACAACCAGCGAGCATCGAGCTACTATGGATACAGATATGTTTACCGCACATGACAATGTTTGTGGGCGTTCTCTACCATCCGCCGAAGCCTATATATCAAAAGAAACTCCTGCTGGACATGCTTGAGAGATCGGTTGAGGATTTAACCCGCGAAAGAGGTGAAATTCTCATTGCGTTGGGAGGCGACTTTAATGATCTCGAAGTCCGTGATGTGGTGGAGCGTACGGGTCTGCAATCATGCAGAGACCCAACGCGCGGTGGGAAAATACTTGATAGGTTCGTGGTCTCAGCACTCTCAGGCCCTAGCCTATACGATGTCAAAGTCATCACATCCGTTATTAGCACCGACCACAAGGCAATCATGACATTGCTACTCACACAAGACCCATACAAGGAGATCGTAGACTGCGTTGGAGGTAGGTAAGGTATTACTTTGCCGAACTGATCATTTGGCAACAGAGTAATGTAAAGCTGAGTATCAAACTGCTGTAACTGAACTCAAAAGTGATTGGCTGTGCGACTGATTGATGAAGTGAAGATTGTAAATAACAAGGGGCCGTGATCATTATCCTTTGGGATAACAGCAGAAGGATCCGACCGAGCGATATCAATACCACTTGCTGAAACCGCATTGAACTATAGACGCTAGTTTAAGGCAGTACCACTCAGACACACCGAAGTCTAGATAACAGTAGTTGGCGGTCACTTTCACAGCTGTAATGAAGAAGCTGGGACTGACGAAATATTAAGCATTCCAGGTTAACTTACACTGATTACACTAATACAGATTGCATGTCTCCTGAATCACCTGGCACTTGCCTCTGTTTTGTTA